>CVKZ01000003.1:8878-46973 GCA_001457955.1 Heterobasidion annosum
CTGGGCGATTTGGCGTTGCGGGCGGGGGTGGTGGTGGTGGTGCGCGGGGTGCGCACCGAGGGAGATTTGGGCATGCGAGACGATTGAGATAATTTGCAAGCGAGGACGGAGAGGAGAAATGGAGTTGGGAGTTGGGACGAGTGGGATGGGGGAGCGAAGGCAAGGAAGAGTTGTTATGGAGGAGGACGAGAGGAAGGCAGAGCGGGCCTTCAATTTGGCCACACCCACGAGTCGGCCCTTCGACGTGAGACTTCTCTCTCCCTCCCCCAGGTTCGCACCGCAACCGCCCCTCCCTCTCTCCTTTCCGCTCCAAAATACCCCCACGCACCCCGTCGCATGCCACGACACGCGCTGCGAGTGCCCGCCGATTTTTGCGAGCTGCGGGAGCACAGCGATCCGCCAGATGGGGTGGGCCACGGTGCAGCCACCCACGGCCCAGACGGGAATGCCGCTGGCGCGATCGAAGCCGCGTCTTGCCGGTCAGCGAACGGTTCCTTGCTGTGGCCGCTGGCGCCCGCCATACATCCTCGCCCCCGCCCTCTCCAGCCTCCGAATCCCTTCCTCCGCAACTCCGCACCCCGCACGGACCCCTTCCTCTCCATCCCCCACGCCGCACCCTGCGCTGGACGCCCCCTTCTTGTTTTTCCTGTCTCGATCTTCATTGTCTAATTCATTATGATACCATCACACGCCGTCTCACCCCGGACCACCCCGTTGGTGCCCTATCTCATTCCGTGATCGTCCACTGCACTCCATTTACGTCCCGTCCCACTCCCAAGCGCCCAGTCCAGTGTCCACACCGTCCACTTTTTTTTGTTCTACTTACCTCTGAAACAATACGACAGACGCGTCCCGCGGTCTCATCTTGAATAAACAATGTCATTTTCAGTCGCCCTGTGCCATCACCCCATCAACACTGCTTTTCGGCCCTGCCATCTCCATCATCATTCCCTGCGATCCGCGAGTCCGTTTCCCACATCTCAACTCTCACGCACGCAAGAAAAAGATCATTAGGAGATTGGTTTCATTCATGTCGACAAACTACTTCAACCCTCCAAGGAGCGACCCCCAAACAGGGGGTCAAATCGTCAAGTCAAGGGACAGAAAAAGGATCGGGCGTAATCTTCGCGAATCAAGGCAACAGAAAAAGAATGGAATAAACGAGGTAAAAAAAAAATGGACAATGCGGATCGGGATGGGAGGGGTGGAGACAGGCAATGGGGGAACAGTGGATGCAAGCGATGCAGACAAATAAGAAAGCAATGCCATGTAACCTTGCCGTCGTCGAGCGTGCTCGACGCACACGACTCTGGACGACATCGACACAAAATGGGAGCTGCCACGATATTTACTCGTCGGCCGCGTCACCAGCGTCATCCTTCTCCGAAGGCTTGTCGGCTGCATAAACGTGAGCATACATCCCACCCATAGGCAGAGCGTACAACGCACCAGAGTCCTGCATGTCCGATGTCCAGAGCGTCAGGTTGTCCCGGAGAAGCTGCATGATGAGGGTTGAGTCCTTGTAGCTCTCTTCTGAGAGCGTGTCGAGCTCGGCAATGGCGTCGTCAAACGCCTGCTTGGCAAGGTGGCACGCGCGGTCGGGGCTGTTGAGGATCTCGTAGTAGAAGACGGAGAAGTTCAATGCGAGCCCGAGGCGGATAGGGTGCGTCGGTGGGAGCTCGGTGACCGCCACGTCAGAAGCCGACTTGTAAGCCTCAAGCGACTTGTCGGCGCTGTCCTTCCGCTTGTCGCCAAGGGCAAACTCGGCGAGGTAGCGGTGGTAGTCACCCATCCTGCGCAAAGGACGGTGGCGTCAACACGATGCGCAAACAGAGTGAGGACGGCACTCACATCTTGTGGTAGAAGACCTTCGACTCGCCGGAGGCGGCCGAGGGGATAAGGTGCTTGTCAAGAACGTCGAGGATGTCCTCGCAGATCTTCGCGAGCTCGCTCTCGATCTTCTCTCTGTAGCCCTTGATCATCGATACCTGCGCCTCGTTGCCCTTTGACTCCTCCTTCTGTTCGATGGAGGAGACGATCCGCCATGACGCGCGACGGGCGCCGATGACGTTCTTGTACGCCACAGACAGGAGATTGCGCTCCTCGACTGTGAGCTCCTGGTCGGACGAAGCGACGCGCTTCATGTTCTCGACCATCTCTGGTTTGCGGAGATGGTGGGCGTTAGAGGGCACACGAGCGGCCGATAAGAGAGGACAACGGACCTTCGTACCGCTCGGCCTGCTCAGCGAGCTTGGCGAGGTAGACGGAATCTTCACGGGACTCAGGCATCTGTCGCAAACAAACAAGGGCATGTGAGTGACGCGATCGGGGACGCGTGGGGAACGCGCTGATACTGACTGTAGATGACGGAAAGGAGTTGGCTGTGTGGGGTGGGTGACTGGAGGAAGAGGTGAGTGACGACGGCGGGGAGGACGGGGAAAGCACGCACGTTGTGTTTGAACAAGATGGTCGAGGGAGAGATGATGGTGGTTGGTTCGAAGGCGAGGCGGATTAAAACGGGGGGGCTGGGCAGAGGGTTTCTGGGTAGAGGGTTTGGGGCCAAGGGTTTCCCACACCCCGCTACCCATTAATCCTTTCCCACGCTCCATCTTCGGCCATCGCGCCACACTCGACGTCCTCTCCGTCCTCTCAGAGTGGCTCTCGTGCTTCCTTCCCGCTCCTTCTCCCCTTCAGGCCTGCCCGCTTCCTCGCCATCCTCCGCTGACCAACACGTCCCCGTCTACGTCATCTTACGTTCCGCTGGTGGGCAACGTCTTGTGCAGCGCCCACCATTGTTGGCGTTCCGGACCGCTTGATGTTCCTTGCAATCATCCTCCATGGCGTGAAGCTGTTCCGGTTCCGGTCAGTTCGCATCGAGTCCTTGTCCCCTGCCCTGTGAGAAACATGGTCGTCTCGCAACGTACTAGCGTTGGTGTCGGCTTTCTCGAGGCTATTGGGGCACAGGTGCCGGACCTGTGGCCGAAGCTGCGCGTTGATATCATCAACAGGTCAATAAGATGCAACCGTTTTGTTCCACTCTGGGTCATCGCCTTGTTATACCTGCATCGTGGCGCCTTCGCTTTCGGAGACGCTGTTGTTTCTCAATCGTCTCCACTTGGTCCATGGCGCACTTGCTCGCAATAAGCCGCACCCGTGTGTTTATATGCACAATGGGCGTCAGTTCACCACGCAGATCACCTGTCAATAGCACTATCTTCATCCTGTATTGTGGTAAATGTAATTGTATGCCATCAACATCCGGTGACTCTCACTCTTCAAAGCTGCATGGCGATGAACAACCGCTTTCGTGCAGCTTTTTGCCATCAATTATTAGTCTCTGTGGCTGACCTTACACATAAGATAGTCGTTCTGTGTATAAGTCAATTATCCACGGACAAGCATGGTCGCCAAAATCGGCGCATTTCGAAGTTCAATCCATCTCAAATTATTCTCATAGTCACGGAAATCAAACGCACCCCGTGCAGACCATATACGCTTGTCATAATGCATGAAATTCGTGGCAACTGGCAAAATGGGTGCGATGCGGGTTCCGAGTTCATGATGTATAAACGGGAATCGATTCCCACGGATTTGTTACAAACTCGTTACCCGACCCCCGCTTCGCCCGTTCCATCACCTCGAATTGGATGCTTGTAAGTAGTTTGTTCTAAGAAGGAGGAGACACCCCCGCAGCACACCAGGGTAACATCGCATGACACTGAAACTTTAATACTCCAGGCATGAGCAGATTTGACTACATTACGACCAAGCAAAATGCCACAGAGCACACAACTGAAAGACGTCCTGGAAGCAGGAGCCCTGCTGATCTATTCTGAGCGATCGTCCTCTACGCCAGCGGCAAACATCGAGGACGTGTTGAGCTCCCGAATCTCGCAGTACCGCTCTCGCCTCGGGCTCCCCGAGCGAGAAGGCGCTCTCCGCTCGCTCGAAGACATCCAACTCGAAACGGCGCAAGAAGCCCTCTCCGTCGTCGAGCGCGTCCAACAGATCCTCGACGCGGATGCCCGGCTCAACACCCAGGCGCCGTCGACCTCTACGCACAGACGATACAAAGAAGACACACCGGGAGAGGTCCCCGTCATCGGGACGCGCGACATCTCACAGCTGCGCACCCTCCTCTCTATCGCGTTCAAATGGGGCCTCGACCCTGTCCTCGAGCGCGTCCAGTCCGCGTGGCCGAGCAAGCCCTCCGCGCGCGCGCACAGGGGGCCGCGGATCGTCAACCTTTCGAACACGCAGGAGGACCACGCGCGCCTAGCGATGATGACGAAGCGCCTGTTAGGCCTTCTGTTTCCGCGCGGGGTGCACGGGGAGCTGCCGCAGACGCTTATCACGTCGACGCTGCTAGGAAGACACGTCACGGGCACTTTGAGACTGGGAATCGCGCTGGGCTGGGTGCCCAAGTCGCTGGCGTCTGCGGGGACGCCTGTCATCGACGAGCTCAGGCCGCTCATAATGCGGCTGTTGTCTATGTAGGCAATATCTGGCCTAGAGTGACGGCGGATTTAAATCTCTCATGTTGATGCTAGACTCCCGCCATCCCAGACCATCGCGTCTCTAGGCACAATTCTATCAAGTCCGACATCACTCGCGCCACACGTCCAAAAAGCTTGCGCGTCGCTTCTCAGTCGGCAGCTCCTTCGTCCGGACGGGGTTCGCGGCCTCTGCGCTGCGGTGTTTGGCGAAGGCGAGTCAGCAGAAGATAATGCCCCCTTGGAAAAGCTCGAGCACATCGCCCGCGTCCTCAGCGCCGTTCCTTCCACTGTCAAGCCAGAGGTTCGTATCAGGTTTCTCGACGAACTTTGGTTTGGCTTAAGTGTCGGTTCAGGAATATTACGAGACGATTGTCCCACGTGTTCTTGTTCTGATGTCTTCCGAGCCAAACATCCCGCCCGCCTACAAACGCGCAGCGGCCTTCTCTCTGTCGCGCATGGTCCTCACGGACGTGGCCTCACACAACTCTACCATCGCATCCCGAGTCTTATTACCCATCTTACACGGACCATTTTTGAAGCTCACCCCTGACCTGGTCTCAGAGCTCAACTCACCTGCTACAACGCCCATCTCATGTCTGCAGCTCATACAGACCTTCCTGACGAACACTGATCCTTCTCCGACCCTGATCTCCATGCTGATATCGCCCATAGCCCCGTCTCTGTACTCCCTTCTGAGCACGCTAGAACGTACGAAAACGGCAGACCCCGCACTCAGGGAAGCCGTTCGAGGGCTTCTGGTCACGTGGGGCCGCATCATCGAGGCGCAAGAGGGTGTGGCGATCCTGTGGGCGTGTGTGGAAGATCAAGGTGGGCAATGGTCTGTCGACATTGCGGGAGAGCTGAAGAAAGTCGAGAGGTAGGTTGCCACGCCACATCCTCGAGCCATTAGGTGATCCGACCATTCATAGACTGGAAGAAGTTTCACCCATCGCACTCTTCACTCCAGAAGATCTGAGACGCGCAGAGGAGAACGGAGAACTAGATCCTGACGCGAATCTCCTCGACCTGCGCCCAGACCCTGCTCACTTTGTACGGTATATCAAGTCCCTGGATCGAGTAGATCTCTCGTCCGAATTCTTCGTGCGGCTCCTGGAAGCCTATCGCGAGATCAAGGCAGAGCGAGACGGAGACCCGATGCGGTATGAGCTCGATTCTAGTGTGTATGCGCGGGTGACTGATTTTCTCCCCAGGACACTGCTGTACTTGCAGCTAATCCTGCAGATCCAGACTCACATGTCGTCAGAAGGATACACGTCTGGAAATATATTCAGCAAACCGGAACATATTTTGTCGTTCGTCAAGCACGCCCTTGATGCTGGGACAGCTGCGCCTCCTCAGCCAAGTCATTCGCGTTCAGCGAAGAAACCGGGCCTGACGATGGACGATCTCAGGATTGTTGATGAAGACGAGGAGGACGATTTTGAAGATGGTGGAGATAGCGACGACGAGACGCCCGGATTGGAAGGGGTACCACCAGATGAGGAGATGACTGCCACTGCAATGAATCTTTTACTCTCTATACTCGAAGGTACGCTGTGCCAGCCCAACTCACTAAAATTATCACCGGTCTCACACGTTCACGAAAGCCAATCCCGACCTTTCCGCGAGCACTTCACCCATCTTGGCAGACATCCTAGTCCACGTCGAAGAGCTCTCAAAACATCCTTCGGAGGCTCTCCGTCCGCTCGCCCGCGAAGCACGGATGGTGTTGACGGTCAGACTGGCGTCCACCTCAACAGCTTCACCTTCCAAGCAACGACCAAAATCAGATGATTCAGCCCAAAATACGCAAGAGACGTACCAAAAAGCGCTGAAGCTCCTGCAGGACCCCATTCTTCCCGTTCGCGCGCACGGGCTGCTCCTTCTGCGCCAACTCGTGGCCCCTCCCCGCACGGCATCCATTCGCCACAAGCCCTCTGCAGATATCCTCCCACTTGTTCCCGCCATCCTAGATATCTTCCTGCAGTCTGTTCAGGATGACGACTCGTACGTCTTCCTGAATGCAGTCCAAGGACTAGCCGCGCTCGTGGACGGCTTTGGCTCGGAGGTCCTCCGCTCTCTCGTGCGCGTGTACACAGAGGGCCTTCAAGAAACCAGCGCAAGCGCCAGCATGTTGACGCAAGCAGAAGTGGACACCAGGCTACGTGTGGGAGAGGCGCTCGGTCAAGTGATCAGAAAGTGTGGCGACGCCCTACCCATCTATGGTCCGTTCCTCCTATACCTCGTCGTGTTTCTCAGTCTCCATAGTTATCCTTCTTTTTTTCTCTTCCAGCGGATGCCTTGATCCCACCCCTGTTCGCGGCCGTGAGAGCGTCTCACCTCCCCACCGTGCTGCGCGCGTCTTCTCTGTCCCTTTTGGCACAGTGCGCTGAAACGTGCGACCTCGCCCTCATGCCGTATGGCACGGACCTGGCAGAAGCGATGCTAGACTTGTTACAGCTCGAAAGCGTGCAAGCAGCGCCGAACGTCCCCGCCCCAATGCGCGCGCGGGAGGCAGACACGGAAACGCAAGGATCAGTGATAAACGATGCTCGGCCTGTCCCAAATCAATCCTTGGACAGCCGCCCCTCCTCCCGCAACTCCAAGTATCCCCCTTTGCGCCGTGCCGCGCTGCATTTTCTCGCGCTGCTGGCTCGCGCTTACACGATCCACATCTTCGACGAAGATGTGTTGAGTTTCAGTCCAGGATCAGAGTTCCCTGTGAGCCGAGCTAAGGGAACGCTCGGCTACGTTGCGGTTACGGACATTGATGATGTAACGAGGGTTATGGCGAGGGAAGTGGGGGAAGCTGTGGTCGATCTCGAGAGAGCTATCGCCGGGGTCTGACGCTCGTCGAACAATCATTTTTAGCTTTCCTTGTACAATCCCGACAGAACCGACTTCGGAATAGAACTCACCGTATCTGCGTACCTGGCTGATATCATCACGTTCAACTTTGGGTTTTAGTATTCGTTTGTTTGTTTGCCGGCTCGGCATCCTCGTTCATTCCAAAGGGTAATACAAGACAAAATAAATAACACGCGTAGAGACGCGGTACCGTAATCAATCATATCTGGGAGTCACACGAAGCTAACCTACATTACCAGACTATAAGTACAAGCAAGCCAAATCAGTACCTCGGCCCTGTCGGATAGTAAGGCGGATAAAATGGTTGATTTTGCGAATCGAGAATGTAGGTGATGTCAGTGCTCTGTTCAAACACGTTCACTGGCATAGAATAGTAATAGGAGGGAAGAGACTGGGTGTGCTGCACGGCCATGGCCGTCACTGCGTTGGACATCGATGGATCACAATCCCAAGGATACGACGTTGGTGGAACGTCCATGGGCTGGTAGGGCATTTCGCCGCTCGGCATCCCTTGGGGAACAGGGTAATTCGCGTCGACAGCTTCGGAAGACCTGGGCTCCGAGACGCTCCTCGGTGCCTTTGCATGGCGCGCGAGCCTCGAATTTACCTTTTCCTCGAACACGCTGCCCAATATGTGCGCGATGGTGCGTGCGCCCGCGAACGACTCCCCGATCTCGTTGAGGTACTGCACGGCCAGCTTCGTATCCGTCTTGGCCTGCTCAAGCTGCACCTTTGCCAGGCGCTGGCCAGACGTGGCATGCACAGCAGACAAGATAAAGATCGTGCAGGCTGCGGAGACGACCTGGATGAACGTGATTGGGACGTAGCGGAGGGTGTAGGAGTTGCGCCATGTGTCGGCGAGCTTCATGACCTCGTTTGCGGCCTTGTTGCAGCGCTATGAGCTGCGTGAGACTGTGCTTGACCAAGGACGAAAAAAGGCTTCGTACCCGAATGTGATCTATTTCTCTTTCTACGCCGACCGGCTTTTGTCGATAAAAGGGCCGATGCAAGATGATGATGAGCCAGTGGTATGTCATGTGTAGCATGAGCTGATGCGGCATCGCTCTGCTGAGTGCCGACGGGGGGATGGAGATCTCCTCCTTGACCTGTGACACCCAGGAGTCCAGCTCGACGCTTCGAATGGGTATCAGATCGTGGAAGTCGTGGAAGTATGAGCGGGATACGTACTCCATCGAGCTAATGAGAATCTCGTTCGCATTCTGGCGAGCCCCCAGGTGGGAGAAGTTGCTCCTGTACGAGATCAGGTGAAACTACGGCCGCGAGAAGCAGACAACGTCACTGACACAATGCTCATGATGCGCCTCGCAATTTGCAACAACTGGCAGGTCGCATGGAAGATGCGCGATAGATAGTTAGGCTGCGGCGGATTCTCCTTGTTCGGCCAGTTCCACGGCCGCTGGTCGAGTTCGCCGTCGACAAATGGAACGGGTATGTTCTGCGACTCTGAGAAGGAGGAGACGCAAAAGTCGCGGCCGACATAGAGGGACCAGGTTGTGTCCTGATATGGAAATATGTTCGGGCATTCCGGACGGCGTCGGGAATTGGGGCGGGCTCACCTGACAGAAAGTGGTCCAGAAAACCCAATTTCGGTCTTGCATCTCTTCCGGAGTAATCTTGCCCGCATCTACCCAAGAAGAGCAGTCTAGACCTACGCCGACTATGGACCTGTCAGAGTTGAAACCCCGTCGTCTGAACAGAACACTCACGGGCCTGTGACACCCGGGCGCTGATCCCTGATTTAGGCCGTGAGCGCGGCTGCCGCAAACGGACTGCAGCCTACGCACCGAAATACATGTACCCCAGCGACTGTTCCCCCCGCGAGGAATGGAAGTTGGCAAGGATGGACAAGGCGAGAACGGCGCTCAGGTGCGGTCTCTCGCATTCTTGTTCGAGGGATTCTTTGGCCTTGGCAGCAAACTTGTTCCGCACCTCATCGGCCTTGATCATCGGGTCGTCTGAGAACGCAGTCGCCACTGCGATAAGCGAATTGTGCAGCATGGGCGAGTAATGAGCGGTTCTCGACGCTACATTGGAGGGCGGTCGGCTCAAGACTTGGTGCATGTCATGGAGAAACAGCTCTGGGACGACTCTCATGCACCAGGACGTGAAGAAACGAAACAGAAGGTCGAGAAGCCTGTGCAGAGCATTACGATGCCGTGGACTTCGACGAATATGATACCCAACACACCTGTCGTGTTCCGTTCGCGAGAGAGTCACGTCCTTGGGCAGATATCGATTCCATTCGATATCGGGCCCTAGGCCGCCTGCGATGGACGAGAAGCGGTACGGGCCCGCCGCGCTGCCTGAATTATAAAATCGGGACGGCCCCGGCGTCGCAAGCCTGAAAATGGAGGTCGGACCCCAGAACTGCAGGGTGTCATCCTGAATCTACATTCAGCGTCAGTCCGAGAGGATCCCTCCATCGAGAGTGGGGCCGTACATGAAGATGTTGGGTGGGAGCACACAACTGCTCAACGTCAGAGTCATCACTCTCGGATTTCACAAGCGTCCCGTCAGATTCGGGAGAGCCCGGGTCGGTGTAATATTGACTTGTCGAGGGGATCGAATGAGATGAACGACAGCGCTCCAGCTCTGTCTCAAGGAGCACGATCTTGTCTTGGAGATGCTGAACATGTTCTCTGGTGATGTTGACTCCTTTGATGTGTTCGCGACCCCAGCGGCACTAGAACAGGCGAGAGCACGAACGATCGGTTCGGCAGAACATGATGACACCGATGACAAACACGCACATCGATCTTAGCCTCGCGGCACTGTCTGCAAGTGGCGTTAGGGAGCTTGTTATCCTTGCTCTCCCACTCGCACTTGACTTTCCTGCACAGTGAAGGTGGGTAAGTAGCGTCGATGCCATAGGCGGACTTCTTGTGCACACCTAGTTCTGCATCGCACGCAGGCTTGCTTGGCGTATGGGCCGCGTGAGACGACTCTCATTCTCGAGTAGGAGAGATGATCGGAGGTGGACATTGGAAGTGGCGAGCATGGATCCCGCGACTACGAACTATATAGGATGGGACGTGGACTGGTACGGCTGCCTGCCTCGAACCGCGTTGCTGGATGCAATGCTGTAAGGCGATCCACCGGGAGGCAAATGGTACCTAGTTCATTACTCTGACAGTCGGAATGGAAGAGAGTTCCCGGCAACGGCCGCGCAGGCGCTGGTGAAGACAGACGTGCTCCTCATATGACTGATGACTCTACTGGCCGCCGTGACTCCATGCCGTCCCGAGATCTGTCTCTTATCGATAAGTAATCACTGATCGCTGATCCGCGGGGTCTGCAACTCTCTGCAAACTCATCCTTGACGAGGGTTTCTGATCTTGAGAGTTTGAGACGCCATTCGCGGACACTGAAATGGAAGCAGCACATTTCTGTTTACAGAGTGTCGTTTCCAACGTCCGTGCTCTATCAGGACCATTATTGCCCGTTGCATCCCATGCCAGACTGCCTGTCACAAGTGCGTATCGCAACTTAGCTTTGACTTACCCTGACCCATATGGCATCCGGCAGTGGCGTTAGACATCATGCGCCATCTTGCTCGAGCACAGACTCGCCATCTTGGCGCAAGCCTAGCCTGTATTGGCGTACCAGTACACATTGTGTCAACGGGGGAAAAATAAGATACCCCACTGCCTCTGACTAGAACCCCGCCGCGACCCCTGAGAACATTCAAGCTTTCAACGCCGGAGAAAGCATCTGCGGGCAGGACAGCCATTTATATCAGCAAAGATTTCACGAGATCCCAATCTCCGCGCCAACTCTCACGTACCTGCTTCGTGATTTCGTAAAAACGCCGTTGGCCAGCGAATAGGATCGCGGCCGTCAAGACGCTCTGCAGCAGCTTGCTTCCCGCGCCTTTGTACAGACCCTCGATGCCTTCTTCCCGCACAATAGTGCGTAAGCCGTCTATCGCGGAGCGATAGCGCTCTGCGTGCGCGTGGCCTGCTTGCAGACGGGACTTGACCACTCTGATATGCATATCAGCGCCGTTCAATGAATCTGGCGCCTATAGAACGCGGAAGCAGATAGTGGCGCACATATATGGGTACGTCGTGGACGTGGCGACTGTAACCGAAGCACACACATGTTCAGCATACGGGACGGAGTTATATGATCAGAAAGCGCTTACCGAGTTTGGAGAGGGCGCCCAATATGAAGAAGTCCCAGTCTGACAGTAATGAACCCGCAGAGGCGCCCTTCCCTGCACGGGCATGGCGCCTTCGCACGAGTAGGTTCTTCAGTTGCTCGAATACAGTGTATTGAAGCACCGGATTCGCAACCAGAACAAGCGCTGGGCCAATCCCACGCCAGAAAACGGCAGGCCCGCCTGTAGAAAGTAGATGGGCTGCGGTCTCGAGCATCCCCAACCTCCTTTGGTCCTTGCCCGGCCCAGGGGTAGGGTGAGGCAACGAGGGAGACGAGTCCATAGTGCGCACAGCTTGAGAGGTTTGTATGACCCAGATCGGATTGCTGATAATTGTTGTCGCGGATCCTGGCAGCGATGGATTAGCTATCGGGCACTTCATCGGGGATGTGTGAATAGAACCTGCGATGAGGCCAGCGATGATCGACTCCACGGCGGAGAGGCCTTTACCCCCCGGTCGGGATTTGACGATGATGCCCTTCGAGCGCTCGTAGAAATAATAGTAGATGCTGTGATTCGCGGAGAGGGCGATCGTGAATAGCTAGTCAGCATCGCACTTCAGGTACATGTTTCCACGACATCCTCGATGGTATAGTTCATCAGACGTCTGCACCATGATTCTCGGCCATATGAAAAGATGCTTCGGAAGAAAGAACGCACCCATTCGTGACTGCGATTCCCAACAGGCTGGAACTGAGCCCACTATACAAGCCCAAAACACCTTCGCGCTTGATGATATCGATGACGGCTTGATAGGTAGACTAAAACGAAACGGGAAATCTGATGAGCATGCTTACAGACGGATGAAGAGGCGATGAGAAGGACCGCGGCCGACTCCGGCTCCCACATGTTGACGTGAAACCCTTCTGAGCATGAGGATGGACTGGGTCTCGCCAGCAACAGCACCCGATGGTTCAAACATCTGATTGAGTAGCTCACACCCCTTGGCGGCCATGCATCTTCGATAGTAGAGGCTGGGTAGAAAGTGACAAACTTGCCTTGTTCTCCTTCTTTGTTTCCATCGCCGCGCGCGTCGACAAGAATACAAGGGGACTAACGATTCAGCTCAATAATAGCTCGATCCACGGAGATTCTGCGAAACTTGCTATGTTGCACTCATTGCGACGATGCCTCCACCTGCGCCTGCAAGGGCGTGAAACAGCGAGTCGCTGGACATTGAGACGGATTGGAGAGGCGAGTTCAGGTGAGGCCGCGTATGGATACAAGGGCGTCAGCGGGACAGGTTCGAGATGTGCTTCAACGAAGGAGAGCGCGACGCGGCGTGAAGCGTTGAGCGCGATGTTTATGGGGAAACGGTGGTGACAGTGCAGTTGCTACTAGACCGGTAAACTCCCCCGCATTCCATGGTATCACATGATAATTAAGTCAGGACGTTGACCGGCTACTCAGCGAAGTTGAAGCGAGACGCAGACGTGGTTGAAGGTCGCTTCATGCTTGCTGTGGAGGTCGTGATGAAGAGACTTCTTATGAAAACCTCTCACGCTTTGTGGGCAGGCCGCTCTCACGTAAATTACGCGCCGCAAACGGTTATGAGAGAAATCTTCAAAATTCCGTAGAAATCCGTGAGTCAAGGTCCGGGTATCATTCTGTTCTCCTCTCGAGTGCTGACTCTACGGTGTTATAGTATGCAACTTAACAAAGAGCTTGCAAGATCTTGGCGGCGTCAAGATCATCTACCAGCCATTTTCGAGGGTCTTTCAGATGCGGGGATCCTATACGCAGAACGAGGTTGGCAACAGAGACTCTCGGAGACTAGACTGAGGCGTCGATCAAGAAGGGGTTGACTACTGGTTGACTCGAATGTTCCTCAAAATCCCCAGAAGTCCGGTCTTTCTAAGGATTACGGCGTGTTCCGACGACTTGCGAATCGATCATGACCTGGAGGTTTGAAAGCCTTTGAACGTAACGCTGGTACAGCCGGGAGGGTGTACCTGAGTGACTGATCTGCACGCGCTGAGATCTTCTGCGGTGGTCTAACACTGAAGCTGCGGGTTGCTGTGTGAGCAGACACGAAAATCAGGGAGAGGGGCAGTGCTCGGTACAGAAGCCAACCAGCGGTGCAGGGGCAGATCGTCTCATGTTGCGTCAGACATGTTACGTTACATATTGCAGGTCACATCCGGTCACATCCGGTCACAGCCACGACCACCAACCGGCGGTCCGCCGTATCACGTCGGAGCCGAAAAAAACGAACAGAAAACGGGGAGATATATCATGGATCCGGTCTTCCGACGACAACATTTTCGTTCCGACCATGATGGAGCCCGGCTTATTCTGTGCCTCTCAAGGTGCCCTTGTTTCTCACAGCATATCCACACGCGTGTGGGGATCGCTTTAATGTGGCCCATGACAACGACAGCAACTTATTCTTGGATCTCTTATGTTCTCGCAACCGCTGCAGACAACGCTTTCTGACCAGCGGTCGAAAATGAATCTTTCACTCGGAAGCTCGTCGCGGGCCTTTCTTACGTGGCTCAATCGAACCAGGAAGACCGGAAGGCTTGCTCATATTTGTCGCGGGCCCCGTTTGTTTTCTTTGCCCGGACCCATTCATCGACCTGTGGGTGCCAAAGTTCCCAAAACCGCAGTTCCGCAGCGGCATCCTTACTGCGCCACCCGCACTGTAAGCGGAGAAAGTCTAATGAGGTGGAACAGATAAGTACTCGCACAGGGTATGTCGATCAATCTTTTCACGATTCCCCCCTTCGCTTTCATGGGCTTGACGACGTATCTCCGCCTCCCACAAATAGACACAGATGCCGTACTACCACGGAACTCCTCGCCCAAGGTCCCAATTCACCTGAGGTGGCGCTTGTTTTCTGTCGTGCGAGCATCAGTCGCGCTCACTCTGACAGCGTCTCTGCTCGGATTTCTATTCCATTCTCAAATAAATCGTCTCAGCGTACTCATCTCTGACCCAATTCCAATCATCTCAACTCCTCCAGGCTGGAGATATTATGCGGCGCCCTCCCCTTCCCAGACGCCGTTGCTGAACACATCTACACACTCACTCATCCCCACCCGCAGTCAACGTGTCATTTCTCTCGAATGCGCCGATCTCTGGATTTCGCGAGGCCAGGTTTGCCCTTCCTTGCGCTCCACACTCTCTTCTGCCCTTGAGCGAGGAGACAACGGCGCTGTAGACGTGCTGTGGACATGGATCAACGGCTCAGATCCCTATCTGACCCCAGTGCGCGACGCGGCCTCCGCAGCATACAAACCTCTCAAATCAGCATCAGGCAAGGCGGCCGTCGGAGCGGCGGCGCGCCACTTCCGTGATCACGACGAATTGCGGTTCTCGATGCGAAGCGCGTTCGAGTACCTGCCTTCCGAGCTGGTGCGCAAATATCACCTCTTCACATCCAGCCTTCCTCTGGAGGCGGCGAACATATCGGATTCCGTCAATCAAGGGCGAATGGGGCATATTCCCACCTGGCTGGACTTGAAGGCCCTGGAGAGTCCTCACATCGGCGTCCAGCACCACTGGGAATCGTATAAGGTGACGGATAAGGTTCTTCAGGAGCAGGGCTTCGAACGCGGTGAAGCAGGGGCGGAGGAATGGCGACGGGCCGTTCTCCCTTCTTTCAACAGGTCGGGCCCTGCAGCTTCTCCATCAGAACTTGTCGCTGATTTCACGTCTCCACAGTCTCGCGATCGAAAGTCAGCTACCGCACGTCGGGGACCTGAAAGACCTCCTTGTTTACCTCAACGACGACTACTACATCACTCGGCAATTGAACGCGGCCGACCTCGAGACCGTTTTGTACGGGCCCGTTTTTCGAATTCAACGCGACTGGGGCATCTGGTCGCTATCTCCAAGTGGGTGGGAGACGTACTCCCAGGACCTAGACGGCGAACAACCGACTCTCATGCTTGCGAATCACTTCCTGTCCAAACGCTTTGGGAGCCGAGTTCGCAAATACATCCGACACGTCATGCGTACGATGTCGGTCCCCGTGCTGAAGGAGGTCGCAGATGTGTGGCCGGACGAGTTGGCGTCGACTGGGAGCGTGAAATTCAGAGGACGCGGACCTCAAGTTCACCTGGCCTTCATGCAGATGTGGTACCACATCGAAAAGCATCGCGAAGCATTGTAAGCAGTGCATTACTCGTGGGGAGCGCGATATAATTAACAATTTCTCAACGATAGACTTCATTCGTTCGTGATGTTGAAGTCCGACGCGGACCAATCTGGCGTACTGTCACCCTCCGAGCAACTCACACTACTTTCTGACCTTGGCAACATCACGAAGAGCGGTGGCCTACACATTGACGTCCATATGCCACTTCGTGTCAGCGATCCCATAGCACGCATGGAGGAAGCAGGCCTCGTGCCTCCATTGGAGACGAAGTACGAGTGGACTGCCGCTGACGGATACCCCTTGGTGCGACAAAACTCCATGGAATGGCCAGATTATGGCGGGCGATATGGCCATCGTCGCACTTGCTCGATCGTGATTGAGTCCTGTTTCCCAAAAGGTTTCGGCGGGGATACCGAGCTCAAAACTGAAGACGTGTTCAAGAAAATGGCGTTTGAAAGCCCGAACTGCGGCGACTGTGCAATCATGGCTCTGTTGAGTCAGAGTGGAGAGGCGGGCTTGGAGGCCTTTCTCCCCAAACCGCGCGAGGGGCGCCTGGAAGGAAGTTGGTGGGAGCAAAACGGGGTTCCAGAGCACTATGAGCTTGTTGGAGGCCAGGGCTCAACGTGGTCCGAAGCGTCGTACGAGCCCTCCGCAGCAGCGAAGAACGACCCTCGTGCGTATGCCGTCCGCAACATCCAGCGGTATCAGTACGCGATAGGTGAGCTCGCCGATCGCCTGACCGGCTCCGTTTGTTGACTCTCCGATGATATTCCCAGGGGATACGCCGATGGAATGGTTGCAGGTCAAAGATAACGTCACCGCTGCCCCGAAATTGGAGCCTCTCAAGGATCCAAAGGGCGCATGTGCTCTCCTTGCGATCAACGACGATGTTGCTGAAGATGTCGAAATGGAGCCTACAGATCGCCTATTACGAGATTGGTATGAAGCGAGATGGGGCAGTATACGAGCTTGGTGGGAGCGCAGCGAGTGAAGTCTACGACTGTATGCTAGTCATTGTACCTGTCTGTATTCAGAGTGTATCAGCAGTGTAACTTATTGAACTATTCTTGAAACATCAAATTATCTTTAGTGCCTCGATCTATTCTTGATCGTTCAACGTCTATTTTTGAACTGTTGGCCATGAACTTTCAGTCTATTCTTGAATATATAGCTCCCAAGACTGAAATAAAGAATAGGTGCCTATGCCCATTCATTGGGAGAAAATCTGTGCCGAGAAATATGCAGGCGAACAAGACAGTCTAACCTCCTGCCACGTTCATAATAACCGCCCCAGATAGATAAAGATACCGACATCTCAGAGATATGGTCACGGTCAAGAACTTTCAAGATGTGATCGAGTCATCTGATAGATGGATGACCGCAGTCACTACAGCGAGCGCTCCATCCATCTGTGCACTGGATTGAGTAGAAGTCAAGTGAATAGATGCATAGAGCATTCAAAACAGACCCATTCCATACCCTTCTCCGACGCCAGCGAAGAGTTATAAATTCGCTCAGATAGTGCTCAGATAAGGACTTCGGCCATTGAAGCTTGAATCTTGACGAATCCCATCAAGATTACCCAGTCTCAAAGGAGTTGGCGTCACGAACGGAAGTAAAAATAGCAATCAACAATTGAGGATGGAGGGATGCCTGACTATGCCGTCGATGGCTGTCGATATCAATTCGCATGTGATACCAACGAGTGACAGAAGAACGGCAGCAAGACGGCTTGATATCGTATGGTCAACGAGGAACACAACTTGCGAATATCCCCTGCTTACGACAAAAACAGTGCTTCGAAACGGACCGCAGACTGGTCACGCACTTTTAGATATGGCCGCGTACGGAACAAGGAGTCAATAAGATGGCAGAAAGGAGCAGAAAGGTCGGATCAAGTGACTAATATATCACGGAGCCGTCATCCCCCCAGGTTTCCGATGTCTGTGATATGAGTAGCACCGAGTGCTGAGTAGTACTGAGTACTGATGGAGCATCGAGTTAATTTGTAGTGCGCATCTTTTTAGCGAGTTGTCTGTGCGAGTCATCTAGGAAATAATAATAGCTAGAGCTTCAGCGAAATGCGGAATATTTAGAGAACGCCTACCGCTTTTCTAGCTTGAGGCTTTGGGCTTCAGGTAAGTTAGGTGCTGGTGAGTACAATTAATCATGCTCGTTCGGAGCCGAACCAGGACAGATTTGTGGTACGATCGGTCAAGTAATTTGTCTCAAACCGGATGAGATTGTGCCAGATAATAGGTCGCAATTGGATCAGAACTCGGCCCGCTCGCAGCTGCTCGCTCTGTCCAATGACGTCACGAAGACTTCATCGTTGACTACGATGCCGCCGCCACCCCCGTCAACGTCTCTCACGTTGACAAGGCACCTGAAGGCTCTTTCCACACCACACCCGTACAGCGCTGCCACAGAGCATTCGTTCCTCACTGCTGCAGGCAATGGCACTCTTCCTAAATCACAACTTGCCCTCTGGCTCTCTCAGGACCGCATATACGCCTCCCAGGCTTACCCTCGCTTCATTGGACGCCTGATCTCCTCCATCCCATTCAACCCTCTACAACGCGCTGGGAATGGTAGCGCACTCGAGGAGCAGCGTAATCAGCGCATACTCAACCTCCTCGTCTATTCGCTCCAGAACGTTGTCCGTGAGGTCGGGTTCTTCGACGACGTGGGCGAGAAGTGGGGACTTCAGCTACAAGGTTGGAAAGTGAGGAAAGGGACGCGAGACTACCTCGCCGAAATGGCACGTGTATCTGTAGAAGGCCCCTTGTTTGACAGGATGGTCTTTTTGTGGGCCATGGAGCAAGTGCGTATGCGGCCTTCGGCACTTTGAGCAGCGTATCGAGCTCACGGAAAAAACACTGCAGGTGTACCTTGACGCATGGCGCTATGTTGCATCTCGGCTTCCCTTGACCGCCTCAAGTGATAACTCCGCTGTTGCCTCCTTCGCAGAGAACTGGACGAACGACGAGTTTGTGAGGTTTGTGAATGATCTTGCTGACGCCGTCGATGCATTCAACGTTCAGCCTGGCTCTCCGGAGTGGGATAGAGCAGAAGAGATACTAGCGAGAGTCGTAGAGCTCGAAGAGGCTTTCTGGCCGCAAGAAGGCGAGGAAGCGTTCGAGTTGGCAACATGAAACAGGCGTGCCACCAGAGGTGCGCAAATATCTAACGGTAATGTTTTCTTGTGTTTTCCAAGTTGCCTAGCAGAATCTACACATGTTTCGTGTGAGAGCAGAATCTGTATATATCGTACAACAAAGTACCGAGCATAAAAGAGTGAGTATGGAGCGCCTACAGCGAAGATGTTTGAACTCACCAGTCCCGTGAGATGCTGTGACTGCAAAAAATTGACAGAGCACTGATAGGGCCAGAGCCTGGACAGCTGGAGAAGTCAGTGGGACCGAGAGCAATGGGCATGACGTCATCAAAATAGCCGATCGTACACGAACGATGGCAGACCTCTACAAGTAGCTTACGCTCACTCCGTCCGGTGTAACACAAGTTGTGGGAACTCACGCAGTCTTCATTGTCATCGCAGATGACAACTCCAGCATTAATTGACCATCTAAGGGCTCTTTCCACGCCACGCCCTTACAGCGCTGCCACGCAGCACCCGTTTCTCACTGCCGCAGGCAACGGCGCTCTTCCCAAGTCGCGTCTCGCTTTCTGGCTCTCTCAGGAACGCATCTACGCCTCTCAAGCCTACCCTCGCTTCATCGGGCATCTGATCTCCTCCATCCCATTCGGCCATCATAATGGGTTGTTCAACGAGGAGTTTAACATGCGCATACTCAAACGTCTCCGATATGCCCTTAAGAATATTGTTCGCGAGATCAATTATTTCGACGAGTTTGGCGAGGAGTTTGATCTGGTGAGGCCTGGCGTAGGCTGGAAAATGAGGAAAGCGACGCGAGAATGCCTCGCCGAAATGGCGCGTGTAGTCGTAGAAGGGTCTTTCTTTGACGGGGTGGTCTTCTTGTGGGCAATGGAGCAGGTGCGGTCGCGGTCTTCACCTTCAAACTCTATCTTGAACTCATGGCAAACCTGCCGTAGGTGTCCCTTGATGCGTGGCGCTACGTGACTTCCCAGCTGCCCATTGAAGGCATTTCGAATAACGTCGCTGTTGTTATCTTCGCAATGAACTGGACGAACGCCACCTTTGTCGATTTTGTCAGTGATCTTGCTCTCGCTGTCAATTCATTCCACACCCAGCCTGGCTCTCCGGAGTGGTCTAGTGCAGAAGAGATACTAGCGAGAGTTATAGAGCTCAAAGAGGCTTTTTGGCCCCAAGAAGGCGAGGAAGTGTCCGAGATGGTAATGTCGCACAAATCCAGACGGCATCTTTTTGCTTGTGTTGATGTTTATTTCTACAGATCTCATCCGCTGCCTTCAACGTATAGTCCCAAGAGAGTAGAATTTGAATTGAGTGTATAAAGTACCGATCTACGCCAGAGCTTCCACGCACCACATGTAAGACAGAAAATGTGAACCTCGCCACAAGCACAAGCGACGATGACGATTCTATAAGCTCCGCTGAGTGTCGTGGCATCCGCAGCGTGCGCAGTCTCTGGAAAGTTGACAATGCTCTTGCGGGACAAGGGAGGTTGTGAAGGCATGAGATCATGAAAATAGCCAATCAAATGAAGAGGTATCAACTGCGAGGGTTGAAGATCCGGTAGCCATCCGTTCAAAGTCTTCCAGCAGTGGGCTCGACTCGTCGTTGATTCGCGAGAAATGAGCAAAATCAGGTAGAGATGGCTCAAGCGACGAAGCAACAAGGTAAGGCGTCGGTTCTGGCTGAGCGTCAGACGATGCTGAGTACACTTGATTCCTCGATGTCAAGTTGTCAATGGACAGTGGATATGATAAAAGTGACCAGTCAGTTGAGGAGCTGTCGTGGTCGGATGTTGATTCCCCCCCGGCAAACAGTGGCGGATAACTGTCCTCAGATACCAATGCCGTGCGGTCGGAGCCTGACACAAGTGACGTCGACGAAGATAAAAGGAAGCCTTCGTCGGAGGATGCTTCAGGAAGAAGTCCAAAGCAGTCATCAGAAGGCGGTGTCAGACCTTCGACGTCGAAGATCAGCTTCCCCATGAAAGGCATCGAGAGAGCTCGCAGAGGCACCGTCGGAATCGCAGACTGTGGGCCGGTTGAACTGTGTATGCTAGGCAGCTCTAATGCGTAGTCAATGTTGTCGCCATAGGATGTTTGAGGTTGGGAGAGGTTGGAAAGGTCTGATAATGGACGCGAACGGTAAGCCTTGTCATACGGAGAGTATCGGGTGCTTGACCAGGTCGAGTCCATGGCATGAGTAGGTTCAGACGAAGCATGAACCGTGATAGTATCCTCTTCACGTCTGTCTCCGCTTGTTGAGGCGAGGGAGGGTGGTCGGTCATCGCGTGTCGGCCACCCACTTCGTGACCAGGGTTTCGATGGGGTTCCAGCCTTTCGGTGCCGGCATTGTTTGGCGTGCGGGACCGCCAAGCACTTCCTGTACACGCTTCAAATGGATGGAGAGGAGCATGAGAAAGGTCTGTGACGCGTGTGTTGAGTATCCAGCCACTCACGTGTATTTGCACGATGGCCATGCCGGGCATATCCAGACCTCTATGTGTCGCTTGATATGCTCTGGGACGAATTTCATGTGCCTATTGGAAAGCACATGATTCCGAAATGAAACCCTGGCTTTGTTTGCGCAGCAGGGAAAGCGGCTGTTTTTGAGCCAATCACAAGCGGTAGACTGAGGGTTTCAGTGAGTGAAACAGGTGCAGTATTGAAGGCACCACGGGACTCACCTCATTCACCGGAGGCACATGCTCTGGCGTGAAGGAGTCCTCCGTCGTTTGGCCTACAAGGAACGACTCGTGCGAGATCGGGAAGATGTTTTGAGACATGGAAAGCAGAATGGGAAGAGACGTGGCTTTGCTTGGGCGATGGGAGGAGCGCCCGGTTCAGCTCAGCTATTTAACAGTGTCTGAAGGGACGCCACAACTACACGACGCACGTGCAGTGTGCCGCCCTTCATTAAAAGACGCATCGGGTGAAAGGAGACAAAGGGTGAGATGAAGCAACAAGCCGGCAAGTGGGGCAAGGTAGCACCAGTGGGAACCGCCCGCCGCGTTGCCTGGGTCGGAGATGAATTGGCACTTGTGAGCCCCTGTCATAGAAAAGTGAGGCGAAATCTTCGGACAAAACATGCTGACGTGTCATACTGTCGATCAGGTCGGGGTGACCCTCGCATGCTCCGAGCCGTTTGCCACAACCTCGGTGGCTCATGGTCAATGAACCAGCACGAGATTGTGGACACGAAGAAGTGCCCGCATGTACAGAACAAGTTGAGGCTTATATAGATGTCCCACTGAGCGATTCACTAGCAGGCATTGGCCTTCCAGCCTTGTCATAGTGAACAGTGGCGGGGAAGTTCCAATGCCTTCGACGTCTGTGATCTGCGCCGGTACCACTTGTCTCGGTGATTTTCGGGCTTCAAGACAGATGCGAGATTTCGCTGATGATGATGACACTTAAATGCGGGTAAAAGAAAAAAATAGAGAATAAAGGTTTACCTCGCTTCGGAAACAGGAGCGTCAAGACTCAAGATGTCGATCCAAAGAGCTCGACTGAATCCCACCAGTGTATGCCAGCGTGGTGTCCGCGGTGGTCAACAACCTAGTGATTACTGGTGTCAGATATCAGAGTTTTTTTGGGACCGATGTGAAACGGGCTCACAAAGGAGACGATGCACTGTGTGGCGGCCCACTTTGGCGACGGACAATACGCGTTCTGGCGAAGTCAGTAGAGACCCGCTCTCCGGCAGCTTCCGCACGCCGGGGAACAATACCCGGTGCTCGGCTTGCGCAGCGATCGGAAAATGCCGAAGCCTCGACCGCCGCCGCACCATGCCACTACCATGCCTCGTTGCCGAAGATGTCACTTCGAGAGACCTCGTAGGTCACGAAATCCCTTGGAATTGGTTAAAATTTGACGACCGGTTCGATACATGACAATGGTATTGCATAGGCATAAAAGTCATACATGGGCATAATTCATGGAGATCTATGTTTTCGAGATGCAGGTGTCGATGCTAAATGAGTTACTTCGGCCAGCCATAAGCAGCGCCTACCCCTTCGTTGTTTTGCGCGTTCGCAGAGTCTTGTGGCCGCATTGGTCGCTCCGAATTGCTGACGTGAGTGTACCAACTATTCGCCTTTGAACTCGATACAGTGGGCCGAAGGTGCGCTGAGGCCGCGTACGGGCCACGCGCATGGTGCGTGGCAACGACCCCCAATGAATTGGAAGGAGTGGGCATGCCAGAAGACACATGATATGGACCCGTCGAAGTTTGGGGGTAGTATGCCAAGGCACGCATGCCGGACGGGTATCCAGGATTGAATGCCGGAGGTTGGGTCCTGAGGGTAGCAGAGATGGCCTCGGCACGGAGCGTTCGATGGAGCGCGCTCGCACGGCGGCTTCCGGATTCGAGTCCCTTGTTGAAAGCGGCTGAGAGTAAAGCGCGATTGCTCGGAGCAATTGTTTGCGGGACGGGCCCGTTATGATTTAGGAGGGTTTCACACCATCGTTTGAAATCGGGGTCTTCATTGGGGCGCGCTGGAGTGACAGCAGCTTCAGGCGCTCTGAGTCTGGCACTTATGCGCAGTAGATGTTCCGATCTCATTTGACTTAAGTGTCCACATCTTGCGGCGTGTTTATGCGGATCTTCTCCGCTATGCGCACTGCATATCGTTAGTGAGGATTCCAGCGTAACTAATGTCTGAGGCTCACCTCCACTGGCAAAGACGATATGCAGGACACTTCCATGGAGACGGCTGCAGGGATACAGGCGGCTGCACAACATGTCTAGATTTTCGACTCCGACTCCCTTCTGCGTTTGTGTAGTAGTTCACACGAGAGGTCTCATCTTTCTGTTTTGATGGCCCAAGCATTCAGATGTAAACCCAATAGCCAGACGATAATAAGAGACGTACCGGTGGTATGCCATTCGCGTAGTCCGGTCCTTCCACCGAGCTAGCCACATTCTGTTGAAAGTGTCGACGGGTCTCGTCTCTCTGCTATGATGGCCCAAGCATTCAGATGAAAACCCGATAGCCAGACGATAATAAGATGCGTACCGGTGATATGTCATTCGCGTAGTACGGTCCTTCCACCAAGCAGGCTACATTCTGTTGAAAAGGTGGATGTATTTCTACATTGCGATTGTCGAGGCTGCAAATGGCATTAACTAATGTACGATCATCAAGGAGAATTGGTGAGTGCACACCTGGGAATTGAACTCTGGATGATTTGGGGCTCTTCTTTACTAGGATCTGATTGTGTTTGATCGACCCCCTGATGTTCTGGGACAGCCGGCTGGGTCATGATGTACTGGGACGCATTGAGTTGATCCACTTCGTCTTCATCGTCTTCCACAACAGTGGATTGGGAAGCAGACAGGTCGGATTGGCTAGCATCGAACTCATCGTGCACTTCAAACCCTTTACCTTCCGCCAGCAGAGTTGTAAAAGACGGCAACTCCTCGGAGGCTATCTGCACGGTATCTGAGTCAGAGCGCGATGGAGTGCGTTTGCAAGGGACAGTGGATTCAGACGAGAGGGTCTGGTGATCAAGAGTAGCGGACATTGTGATTGATACGTGAATCCTCAAGAACTGAGGGGGCTATTTAAGTGAGAGAGGCCGTCGCTAAGCCACAACAAAAGCTCCCCGAGGCTCACCACTTGTGCATCGCATAGCCGAGGCCACATTTTACATCATGCCGCCACAAATCTTGGCTGTGGTACAAGATGCCACAATGAAAAAGAGGCGAACCGGCCCATACACCAGCCATGTCGAGTTTGGGCTGTGCTTTGTCTATGATGGTGGCACACTGGTGGCGCACTCAGGCAACGCTTGTGCCATGATGCACTCATGTGATGCATGCCTCCTAGATAGTGATACGTGAACCTGAAAGATATTTGAACATCTGCAGACACGCGAAGCTAAGCACATAATACACAGTTGGTATGTGTTTACCACCCTAAGAAATTTGCCATCCGGACAAGCAAGAGCGTCGTAAGGATCTCGGTCACAATTGGTAGGCCAGTGCGATTTATGGTGAGATTGGCATAATGCATGGATGAGATGCCATTCCATTCGAACACCGGAGATACCTCGTTCGGCTGATAGACAGCCATCACAGTTTTGCGATGGATGCACTGGCGAGAGAGAGAGTTCAGAACTGACATCAGAGATTCGAATCGTGGTATGTGCCATTGTAGGTGATCACCTCCATATGGTCGGGAAAGAGCTTCCATTTGAATTCTTTTCCGCCTTGTGATTTAAAATAGCGTGATCTGTGTGGCGATCATGGAAATAGTGAGACTGGAGGAGCTAAATCTCAGGATGTCGACTGTGGACGCACGTGCTCGAAGCACGCTTCCTCTGTAAGACCGACATCATGGGCTGCTGAGGTGTATTGCCGTACACCATGTATCCTGGAAATTCCGACGGCCCAAGATAGAAATAGGCATCACTTGGACCCATGATGTCACGATGCTGCAGGGTCCACGGAGCTTCTCGACGAAGTCGAACGAGCTTGTTTGGAATACGATAAATCTGCAGACATGTACGATGAGCCCCAAGCCTGGTGGCAGAATCGATTGCACTTGCCTCCTGGCTGCACGACTTATTTTTTAAGTATGTTGGTGCCGCAAGATAATGGAACTACGCACAGTGTAAATGCTGTCCTGCCATCTACATCTACAAAGGTCGTGTTGTACAGATCGGAGCCGATTTGGAGGAGAATGTGAGGACTCATGTAGAATATTGAAGGTGAACAAGAGAGGAAGGCGTTCGTATGTTGGACATAGCTCATATATGCTGGGACCACATGCCTTCTCCTTTCGTGAAAAAACAAAAGATACCCTATATACTAGGGCTGCGGCTAGGATTCCGGAACGTCTTTCGCCCAGGGGTAGACCGCCTAGCGCTCAAGGTGAATCGTATGAACAAAGAGATGGCTATACGAGGAAAAGGATTTGTCTCGGCAGTCGGTGCGATGTTCATGCGGGAAATCCCGCAACAGCACCAAGAAGACGCGCTCATCAGGGATCGAAGCCTAATGGCGTTCTGAACAGCCTGTACGACCAATGAAGAAACATGAACACACATGAGATAGATGGCGAGTTGCAAGTCTACGACATTGTGGGAACCAGGCCCAACAACAGGATAGCCCATGATGGAAAGATATATACACTGATAGCGATCTGAAGTGACCAGGATCAGACTCAGATTGAGAAATAGATTACAAGGGAAACGTGTACCAAACTGCGGTGCAAGAGCTAAGGTCGTGAATAACCCCTTCGCCCAGAACCTAGTCGTACACTGAAACATACGGCGGGTAAGCTCACGCAGTATAGTAATGAAAAAATCCATACCGTGTACAATCCCTAATACAAGCATTCATGATCAATTGAGGTTTATCAAAGAGCGTGTAAGTGTGGGAACAGATGCACACGCACCATAGAACAATGTCCACATCAAGATGAAAGAGAATACGTTCTCCTGGCCAGGGTTGAAAGCTGCCAAGAGGCCGCCATGCATGTATCTATTCGGATATGTTTTGAAATTGACGCCATACATGCAAACAGAGGAGAACAGCGTCGATACGAGAAAGAGCGCGAAGCCAAGCCAGTTCTCGAGACCCAAGACGCCTGCAACTGCACCAGCAAAACACGAGGAGATGAATTTGATGTTGTTGATTATGGTCATGTTGTGCACAAGGTGTGGGCCATAGATGCGCTGCGCTGCGGCGTCGGCAGCGGTAGACATGGCGGTGGTGGTGGTCTGGTGGCGGTAGCAACTAGGCGGTGGACCGCACTCGCAGTCATGGCGGATGATGTTCCCACGGCTGGAGTCAAATTTGGAGGGCCACTGCTTGCTTTTACAACATTACGCCGCTCACATTGCTTTATTTCTACCAGGTTCTCCACAACGACGATGACCGGGCCTCGCTCAGTCAACGTGGGCGTGCTTGGCGCAACCGGAACCGTCGGGCAGCGCTTTATTGCGCTCCTTGCCATACATCCCTACTTCATCGTGCATGCACTGGGCGCCTCGCCGCGGTCAGCAGGCAAGCCTTACGCGGAGACCGTCAGGTGGAAACAAACAGATCCCATACCGACCCCCGTTCGAGGTCTAGTGGTCCAAACCTGCGAGCCCAAGTACTTCAAAGACTGCGCAGTAATATTTTCTGGGCTGGACGCTGATGTCGCAAGCGATATCGGTATGCAATCAGTGTCTCGATCCTAGATTTTCTCTCAAGCATCTAACAATTTCTTTAGAGGCTGCTTTCAGAGCCGCAGATCTTGCAGTTTTCTCAAACGCAAAGTCATATCGACGGGATCCCCACGTTCCCTTGATCGTTCCTCTGGTCAACACCGCCCATCTTTCCATTATTCCGCAGCAGCGCGCCTTGCATTCGCCACCACTCAAAAAAGGGTTCATTGTCACGAATGCCAACTGCTCGACGACTGCTGTCGTCATTCCGCTCGCCGCGCTTGAGCGCGCCTTCGGACCCATCGAGTCCTGTATTATCACCACTATGCAGGCGATCTCAGGCGCAGGGTATCCCGGCGTCCCGTCTCTCGATATCTTTGATAATATCGTTCCATACATCAGCGGGGAGGAAGAAAAGATGGAGTGGGAAACTCTCAAGATCTTGGGAGGAGTTGCGGAGGCCGATGACGGGACCAAGGAGTTTGATATGCATTCTAAAACGCCGCTGCGCATCTCCGCATCGTGCAACAGGGTTCCCGTCATCGAAGGCCATACGGAAACCGTTTCCATCCGGTTCTCTCGCCGTCCTCCCCCAAGCCCGCAGCAGGTCCGCGAGGCTCTCCAGGCTTACAGCCCCGATGCTCTCGCGGCTGGTTGTCCCTCCGCTCCCCGCCACGCCATCTTCGTGCACGAGGAGCCTGATCGCCCACAGCCACGTTTGGATCGCAACTACCAGCTCGGAGCGGGAGTGTCGGTCGGTCGTGTGCGGCAGTGTCGGGTGCTGGATATCAAGTTTGTCGTGCTTGCGAACAATGTGAATATTGGTGCGGCGACGAGCAGTATCATCAATGCGGAGATGGCGATCGTGAAGGGCATTGTGACGGCGTAGAGTTCGAGGTTGAAAGGTACATGTACGAGTTATTATTTTTTTGACGGGAGAATACAATCTAGCTGCGAGTGTAATACACGCGGCACATAGCTGCAGGGAGCAGTTTGCACCCATTCTATGTAGTCGAGTCGTTATGTAGTCAATTCGTTGTGTGGTCGACTCGTTGGGTTTTACGAAAGAAATTTTGAAAGTTGTTCACTCTTTCCTAGTACCCTGAGGCTCTAGATCAGTCGTTCGGAGACCTTTTTCCGTCCATATTTGTAACACCATGCATCACTCCATGCCGAGTGAAATATTTAGGGCCTAGGCGGTCGAATTCGTGATTTATATACCAATAGGACTACACGCCAGTACACGCCGCACGAAGACGCACGGTGGCGCTTCGTCAACCGCCACAGTGGCACATACCTCGCTCATCATACTTAAATGCAACCACAACATATCGAGAATTTTTCGCGCAACGATCAGCAACGACATCTACTTCCCGCCACTCTCATCAATCATTCTTCCCGAACTCCTGAC
The DNA here is from genome assembly GCA_001457955.1 of Heterobasidion annosum. Taxonomy (NCBI): domain Eukaryota; kingdom Fungi; phylum Basidiomycota; class Agaricomycetes; order Russulales; family Bondarzewiaceae; genus Heterobasidion; species Heterobasidion annosum. Next base: position 37,229 of record CVKZ01000003.1, read on the forward strand.
ATATTTACTCCTCTTACTCTCTGATGTTCATTCTTCGAAAGGCTGACTGGAGTCAATATGCCTCAGAGCCAATCCTGTTAGACGACAGCGAATACGAGTCCACGGGCGATGCCCAGTTTGAATACGACTCCACGGGCGATGACCGGTCCAGATATGATGATGGTCCTTCGAATTCTGAGCCTTTGGGCGGTGGTAGTTATAGGGAAGACCAAATGGTGGATGATGATGACGATGGCGCAGGGTCGGTCCATACCGTGGCGGAGGATGATCAGCAGGAAAGCAACACAGAGGAAATTTCGGTCCTTGATGACCGGCAGGACGCGAAGCTCGTAGCCCAGAAAAAGAGACGCCGAATTCAACCTCCTATGGTGTGTCCAAAAAGTTCTGCCGCGCTTTTCCCAATTGCGATCTCTTTTCCTCCTCAGGTTCCTTGGATCGATGGGGAAAATCCGCCTTGCTGTGAGGGCCTGGCTGATGCAAGCCTTATTCGCCACCAACGGACGAGGCGTCATCTCGCATACTTCGGGGCGCAAGCGATGGATGATGTCACGCATTATGTCTGTCCAGGTTACTTCATCTGCAGGACGTGGTGAGCTTTTCTGATAAACACCCGTACATTTGAGTCTCATAAACTTGAAACAGCTGCCCAAGACCAGATTCGATTAAGCGCCATCTGTTCAATTGTCGAGCCTACCAGTCAGTGAAGGCGGCCAAGCCGAGAACTGGGATCCTGAGGGTCAAGGGCGTTCCACCACCCGAAGACTACAAGCATCTCTTTGAAGGTGTGGCCATGCCTGACGCTCCACGCAGAGGACAAAGCGATGTCGGCGATCGTGTCCTCAAACCCCCCGTTCCTTCTCCCGAAGTCGCTAAACCTTCTCCTACAAAGCATCGAACGCTCCGCAACCGAAAAACCTAAGCGAATTCTACAGGCGGGATTGGGGTTGTCCTGGTCGGAGCTTTCTCTAGACAGAAGTGATCTGGATCTATCTACGAGGAAGCTCAATCTACCACAATCATCGCAAACACCTATAGGCCATACCCCGACGGAATCCATATCGACCTTGTGTTCGGAAACTCAGCACTACCTCGCATTGACAATCTGCTTACAATGTTTGTCTGGTTCGTACCTCTTTCTGCGCTATATGCTGTGGATGTTCTTTTCTCTCTTTGTTCTATGTCGGTTGACATGTGCTATTAGTTATCCGAATAAACTTAGATTCCTGTATGCTAACTAAGATAACCCATTAAAAAAATCCGCGGTGTAGATGAATCATGGGAACAGAGTACATGGTGCGTCTTCATTTGTGGAGACCATCTTTTCCATCAACGTCTGAACCAGATTCTTCATCAATTACCAATTCATCGCTGACGCTCCTCTCTGCGTCAGGGTTACTCTGTTCGTCCGTCATACGAGGGTCGCGCAGTAAGAGGGCGAAGATGAACATGGGAATGCAGAGGCTGAGTGACGGAGAGGTTAGGGCGTTCAATGATAAACTTTTGTCGCAAAACTTACGCTATGCCGGTGATGCAGAGCAATTTTTGGGTGTGCTTGTATGCATCGACGATCGCGGAACGTTCAGGTGTACCGAAATCGTAGAGAACAGCGGTGGTCAGAGGGCTCCCGTAGACGGATGCAGCCAATGTCGCATTGCCAAGGCGTTCTGTCAATTGCCTCGGAAGTACCTAAGAGAAGCAGGTTGACCAAAAGGCACTAGAGTGAGGAGATGCCCCAAACTGACATTCGTCCAGATCGCTGCGGGACAGAGATGTTAGCCGCAGTGAGGAAGTCCGTGAGGAAAACGACATGCCTCCTGAAAGCGTACCGCCGAGCGCGCTACCAATTTGATACCTACGGCCATATGAGATTAGCCCTATGGTTGGAAGGCTCGATACTCACGAGGCGAGATAAAGAGCAGTGATGGTGGCCATATCTATGCGATCGTATCGGTCAGGATGCTGATTGAAGATACTCAAATCCGACTCACGTTCATGCTTCGTGGCAGCTTGGATGCTAGCCTGTGTCGGATAGGCAAACAGTCTGCAACCGAGAGGGTTCAAATAATAGACGAGGAAGAAATGGACTGCGAACGAACCCTCCTCCGATGCCGAGGACAACTTGTGCACCGACGATTGCAGAGTGCGAGGTGTTCCCACTCCCTCCTCAGAAACGTATCAGCAGACCGAATGCGACGAAGAAGAGAGTGACGCCGAAAACAATGCTGATGAGAAGGTTCAATTGGTGATCAGCTGGACCTGAGAGACAACGTACAAAGCTTTGAGGTATCTGACATCTCACGACAAATCCCAAAATGACCCCAGTGATGACACTAGTGAAGGAATACACGCTCGTAATACGCGTTGCCGATGTGATGGATTCGCCAAAAGCGACAACTAGACGGAGTGTCAAGGGTAGTTTGGGAGGAGAAAGATGCTAGACGTACCAAGCACTGTATAGAGGTAGCTGACAAAATTCCATCAGTACACAGTCCGATCGCTGAAAACCGCAGCAAAATTATGTACTCACTCTCCCTATAAACCGAGCAAACACATCATGAGAGTTCAATCACCGGTGACAGTAGAGAGTGAATAGATTCACCTGCATATACCACGCTGAAGATTTGTTAATGAGGTCGCTCGCTCGCCATGTAGGTGTTACTCACTAGTATCAAGCATTACAGCAATCCCGAGCGCGGCCCACACGCCACGGTCTTTGAGGAGCTGTGGTATGGATATTTTCAGTGGAGGTTCGAATAGGAGCATCAAATATTTGTACCTTGAAGGGAATCAGGGGATGCTTGGCTTTAAGTTCCCACATAACTAGAACTGGAACGCATGCGGCGCCAAGGACTTGAGACAAATTTAGGTATGATCAAGTTGAGTGTTACATGCAAGAAGTTACCTATCATGACGATGATATGTGCGCTTTTCCATTGGTCTTTGACAGCCCCAGCGATCGTGAAAGGGACGAGGACCAGAGCAAAAACTTGAAATGAGATCGATTCATTAATGATACAAACTGGATTAGAATCTATGTGAAGACTTACTAGCGATGACGAGGACAATCCCAATGACATCGAGTTGCCAGAAGAGCGCAATAGCCAACTTGGCGGTACCCAGTTGTTCGAAAGGAGACTTATATGCTGTCAGTGCACCATTGCGCTCCGCACGTCGGGAGACGTGAAAGAGTGTAAACAGAAGCGGGAGGATAGCCACTGTGCGAGACTCAATTTGGTGGTAGGTATGAGAAAACGCTGGTACACGTACCAAAGTAAATGATCGCCCACATGCCAATACCCCATCTCCATGTAGTCACACCAAGAACTGCAGCAGTAACATTACCGCTAATCCATGTGTTAATCTTTGGGAGGGGTTTTTAAGGGCACAAAACGTCGACATCGTGAGAAACAACGTACCAGGAATGGCGTAGCAGGGATGAACGAGAACAGTACACGGTTACGAAGGGTAGTGGTATCGCCGATGAGGACCTCAATAAGAAGCATGATTGCAGTGTATCCGATCTAGGATTGATGATGATACATGTTGGATCCCGCAAACGAACAGAGACCAGACGCTGACTTACCTGGTAGAGGATCGCCCCACCAGCAAAAGACTTCACGTTGTTGGACGTGGCTTCGAAAATTGTTCCTAAAAATCATCGGAGAATGTAACAGGATGTTTGTGGGACAGAAACAAAGAACCAACCGATGATATAGAAGATGACGGACACGGTCATCACTTCAAAGCGACCGAAGACATCCATTAGTTTTGCAAGGGTGGGCTGGAAGTAGTGAGAAACCCGAATGGACGGAGATAGAAGTGATGTTACCTGTGCAGCAGCCGCAATCACCGCGCGCAGAACATTGACTGTGGCCAGAAGCGAGTAGGTTGCGTACGAGTTCGTAGCATAGCTCTACACGAATCAAAGTTCAACAATTAGAAAATATGTGCGAGAGAGGAGTACACTACCTGATACGTATAGCGGACCGTGCCATCCAATCCGTAGGCGTACGCAACCAAAAATATGCTGACGAAGAGGGAGATCTTGCTCCATCGCGTGAAAGACGCAGAGATCGCCTCTATACGCTTGACGCCAGGGCTTTTGTCTCCTAGGAGATTGACGAGGGGGCTGGTCGTATGCACGCCGTGATCCATGGCGGGTAGACGGAGAGGAAAGCCAGAAGAGTCGGGAAGACCGAGGGCGTTAGGTCGAACTTAAGTACAGGTTAGGATGGGGAGTAGCAGGCTAATCTGATTAGATTCACAGGCACACCACAAAGCTGATATTGCATCTGATAAGATTGATCTCACCTTGGCACCCGACGGCCGACGGCCACCGGCCTACAGTGAACCTGTCAGAGATCCACAAGCATCCAGACTCACCAAGACTCACCAGCACTCATAGGTGCCCGCCTTGGTCTGTCCTCGTCAGGCCCCGCATGCTGCCAATGGACTGCGCAGGAGCGAGTCGATCTCGCGAGCTCTACGACATGGGAAAATTATCACGACATCAGGGACAGATCCGATGTACCCGTGCCCTCCTCTCCTGGGTGTGGTCAGGCCAGTGTCCACGGCACTCGGAGTTCGGACGCAAAAAGGAACATCTATACTATGAGTAATGCGCACATGACAGGCCTCAGATACACTTGCGTCACCTTCAATCCCCTCCTTTGACTCTGTTGGTTTCTTCATCTTACAGCACTCGCTCAACGAGCCCAAGCCCCTCCTTTTCCAGGATCTCCCGAATAGGATCGCAGATCTCTTTTGTGTACGGCACTTGCACTCCCGGCGCGCTGAGAACGCCATCCAACACGAGCTGCGTGGCAATGCCGCACGGGAGACCGACGGTGAGTGCCATGGCAGAGTGACCGCCTGGCGCACCGTACGCCTCAAGGGTCGACGTGAGGATTTGCTGAATGGAAAGATTAAAAATCGGCCACGCATTGGGGAAGGATGCAGAAAATGCGACGTACCTCGGACCCATCCTTCCACTCGACGACGAACTTGTGCTGCAGCATGACAAGGTCACGCTGGCCCTCCTCGTACTTCATCAAAGTCTCGAGCTGGGCACAGAGTGTATCGAGCAAGTTGCTGGAGCGAGGTACAACAGGTTTGGAAGAGAAGAGGCCGATCCAACGTAACCCAGAGATGATGCGCGTACTCTCCGACTCATCTGGGAAGTTGCAGATGGACTTGATGTGTGCGACTAGTGAACTGCAAATTCAATAGTCAGATGATTTCACCGCAGTAGAGAAGAGTTGAAATCAAAGTGACCTTTCAGACGCTTCGTTGGCGCCGATCGCCTTTTGCATCACCTCGGCCCAGCTCAACTTCGTGTTCTCGCCCAGCCAAGACTTCGGTTCAGCATCCAACCAGCCAAGCTTGACTAGTGCTGCGATGAATTCCGGGAATCCCTGGTACCTGAGGGTGCCGCGCAGAACAGTCTCCGCCTCCGGAATGTTGTACCACTCTCTAAAGGGAACAGAGTTCCTGTTGGGATATCCAACGAACGCAAATGCAGGAGAGATGTAGTAAGGTTTGGACAGAGTCATGAGGTCCTTGCCGCCCTCAACATCGCGCTGCGCGCCACCGGAGAGGAAGGACGCCGAGTTGAGCAGAGCAAGGAGCACACCTCGGGAAGACCAAGAGAACTTGTATCCCAGGGGATTGTCAGCACATTCCGGCGCGGGAAGGCCGCCACAGTACGAGAGGAACTGCTTAATCTGAAGGAGAACAGTCAGACCAGCAGCGAACAGCGAACGTGAAAAGGGGACACACCTTGCCACCCTTCTCATGAACCTCACCGATCGTCTTGACGGCGTACAAGTGATCGATCCCAGGGTCGAGCCCGATCTCGTTCATTACGACAATCCCGGCTTTCTTAGCCTCTTCGTCAAGCTCCCGGATCGCAGGCGAGACGTAGCTAGTCGTGACAACGTGCGTCTTGCCCTTAATCGCTGCCTTGATCACGGCGGCATGGTACGTGTAGGGGATGAGGGAGATAACAAGATCGTGATCTGCGACTGCACGCTCGAGGTCAGGCGTTGAGTTTACGTCTAAGGAAACGGCAGCTGTTCCGGGAAGCCCCTCCGTCAAGGCACGAGCCTTCTCGAGCGTCCTGCAGGCTAGGAAAAAATGATTAGATTCATCGTGGAAATTGTATACACTTGACGACTTACCGACAGTCAACTCATTTGAAGGGTCACGTACGACATACTCAGCGCAAGGTCGAGCAACAAAACCGCTACCAAGTAGAAGGACCTTCTTCTTAGGTTTGCCGGATTGCGCTTCCACACGAGCCGCGCGACCAAACTTCGGCATGATGTTCTTGCCTTCTTCAATCAAAGCGCGCCCAAACTCAGGGAGAGTGAATGCCGCCGTGTGGACAGCTGAATTGTAGTAGCGCGTATTCGGGACTTGACGAACAGGGGCCTTGAGATCCCTGCCCTTCTCCTTAGAGCAGACGACGAAGCCAATCTGGCCAGAAGGATAGGTTGGAATCGTGGTGTACGCGTACTCAGCAGTAGGGAAAATTTCGCGCGTCGTTTTCCTGAGCTCCTGGATGAGCGGGAGGTGGAGCCAGAGACATTCGGCTTGGGTGGAGATATGGCCACCAGGAGTCAAGGCATCATGCAAAAGTTGGAAGTAAGGCTTCTCGAATAGCGACGCAGCAGGGCCGACAGGGTCAGAAGAGTCAGTGATGATGACATCGTAGGTGGAGGCGTTGTCTGCCAGGAATTTGAAGCCGTCGCCGATGAAAACGGTGACTTTTGGGGAGGCAAGCAAGGAGGACATGTGAGGGAGGAACTGTTTGGAGACGCGGACGACGGCCTAAGGCATATCTATGAGAAAATTGACGATGAGACTGACGGCAGACTTTACCTCATCGATATCGCAAAGGACGACTTCTTCAACAGTGTCATGCTTGAGCACTTCTCGCACAACGCCTCCATCTCCACCTCCAATGACTAGCACCTTCTTCGGGTTAGGGTGACTAGCAAGAGGAAGATGGGCGATCATCTCCTGATAACTATAGCGAAGAGGATGAGTCAAGATAAAAGAGATATAAATGTACATGGTATAGACTGTGCACTCACGAAAATTCGTCGCGTTCGGTACATTGGATGACGCCGTCAAGGATCAGAACATTGCCGTAAGTTTCCGACTCGAAGACGAGGACATCTTGATAGAGCGATTTCTCAACGTGGAGAATCTTGTTGACCTTCAGGGTCATGGCCTGGCCAGGCCATTGAGAGGAGATCTCGCGGAACCAGCCATCTTGAACGAGTAGAGATTAGCGATATTAGACATGAAGGACAGAGAGCAAACCTCTGATCGACGGATGCGAGAGCGGGGCCATTTTGGAGGAGCAAAGGAGAGGTTGAGGTGAACGAGAGAAAGCTGGAAAAACTTGACTCGACTGACCAAATCTGGCTAATTTCATCTAATGATCTAATCTAATCGTCGACATCTTCTCATAATCGGGGTTTCAATCTACTCCTCTACCATTCCTCTACTATATTGTATCGAAAGACATGGGCCATGATGTAGGTAGTACGGAGCGAAATAACCCGTCAATAATGTCGGCGCTGGTAGGATCCATGTTGTCCTCCTCACTCGCCGTTTGCGCCTCCGGCGACCCCCAGGAGTCATTCGCCTGATCAGCGCTCGGCTGCCACGCGACACCTAAAATGTTCAGTTCTGGATCCTCAATATACTCGGGTTTTGGAGACGGTGGAAGATAGCCAAAGCTAGTATCGTCGTCATCGTCCAGGACAGATAGAGGCGGGAGATCACCAAAGATGGTATCATCGAAGCCCTTCAGCGCAGGTGGATACAAGATTGTTTCCAGGAGGGGTTGCGGAACATCTGTGACCGACAGCGTGTCAGGCGGTTGTACTATCGAAATTAAGTTAGACAGGGAACTCTGCGCCTGCCACTGTGTCTGTAGCCCAGACGCGTAGCTTTGCTGATATAGCGTCTGGTCGACAGGGGTAGAAGGCGGAGTCGAGGTGGGACTTGAACGTCGGGAAGAGATAGTCGATTGGGACGAAGAAGCTTCAAGTGTCTGGAGAAAATATGCAGCAAAAAGCTCTGGGCGGACTGTGTACTGGTAGTTATCGGGGTTGGGTTCGCCGAGTACAGATCGTAAGTAGAGGCGTGAACTGTATTCGTTCTTGATTTGATGCATTTGCTCGCATTTCTTAGCGTGTTTTCGGGTGGAATCTATTCGAGCATTCCTGCATATAGACTGTCGGTCTTACTCTGCCAAGTATTTGACTGGGCCAGGAACTCACGAGTAGTTGCAGAAGTAAATCGCGGCACACGGGAAATGCGCCACGTCATCTCGACCAGTGTAGGCGAGATGTATGTCAGATTTAAGGTGGTGGGGAGGCACCCTCACTGCTGGATCCTGATTGCAGCATGGTGGGCGCGGCTTATCTGCCGCCCAAGGGACCTGCGCAAAGAGCGGGACACAATCAGATGGGCGACTCAGGCAAACCAAACTTTGCACTCACCGATGGCTTCTTCCTCAAAGGGAGAACGCGAGTCCGGTCGCCAATGTGGTAAGGTTGCGCAGATGTATGCTTATGTTTTGCAGTTTGTCTGTGGCTTTGGGTAGAAGTAGCTGTAGCAGCCGAGGGCGCCTTGCAGGAGGGCTGTTGGTAGCTTTGTGGAACCTCCGATGAGAATGCGCCGAGAGCGCGCCATGGAGGTATGCTTTTATAACCGGTATGGTCATGCCACAGATGGGGCGATCCACCAAGGTGGCTTGAGTGGACCAAGTCGACCGGATTGGGCCCCATCAGCGTGAATGCGTTGAGGTTGGAATGTGGATGGAGACTCCCATCTCCGGACGGGAACGGGAAGTCGGAGAGGAAGCTTTGGGAGGTGTTCGAGTTCATGGTAGATGTTGAAGCAGTTCTATGCAGAACACTGTGTCGTTTGTGGCAGATGTAATGAAGGCGAATGTGAAGAGTCGGGGAGACAGATGAAATAGCGCCAAATTGTGGCAGAGCTCGAATGAACTGAATATATTGTATTGTGAATATTGGGTAAGCGACAACGGAAAAATTGGGCGCGCCACGCGCCTTGTCCACCATGAACCCGTTGCCACAAGGGCCTTCGCAACGAGATTCAAGTAGGATATGCACAGTTGTTGCGCAAGGTCTATCACTGTATTGGCATTAGAGCTGGTCTGCGGCCTGTAAAAGCGAGAAGGTGATTCGGAAATGTAGCAGTGTTACTTCATATGAGGAGTAGATCACTGCCATGGTAAGTACAGGAAACCGCCAATTGAACATCCTATTAGGCATGGCTGATATGAAATCTGCATTATACAACAACGTCAATTTTCAGTATGTCAACCCCACAGTCACTCACAAGACCCAGTTCGCAAATAAGCAACATTAACGCAAAATATATCCACGTACAATCAAGATTGTCCAAGGTGGTTCTGTAAGATATACTATGTTCTAATAGCTCAACGAGTGGAGCGCTTTGTAAACGAGAAACGAGTGTCTCGACTCCCAATAGGCCTTGATAGGAGCGCAACCCTTACTGAATTGCATTGATATTGCACTGAAAGAACGCGCAACCTGCTGGGAAAAACGTTCGCATATGGCAATTAGTCTCTGATAGAAAACAGCTACCTGGGAGGGAGAGCATCGACCAAAGCGAAGTGTTGATTCACCGAGTCGCAACGCGATTGAAAAGTGATCTGAGAGAGGAGTAATCGAATGAT
>CVKZ01000003.1:47073-70199 GCA_001457955.1 Heterobasidion annosum
CATCGGCCAAAGCGAAGTGTTGATTCACCGAGTCGCAACGCGATTGAAAAGTGATCTGAGAGAGGAGTAATCGAATGATCGTTGTGGATGTCTTTAATTGAAGAGGCTATGATCAGCGTAGGAGTGAAGGATTGCTGGAACAGTGCCGCTCGAGTGCCAGACGACGGAGAGAGAAACATCTTCCGAGCCTGGTCCCGTCGTTCACGACTTAGACAGTCAATTATCACAGATAGTAAACGAGCACGTCTAAGATCAGCCAAAGATATGATTGAATGAGTGAGAACTTGAAGCTTGAAGTATGACAGGCTGAAGGAAACTGCAGGAGCTGTCGTCGATGGACGTGTCGAATTCCGTCTCGATTCGGACCAGCTCGGATCCAAACTGATCGTGATCTCCGAAATCTCCCTTGGATACGAATTCTTGATATTAGCAAGAAATACATAGTTGACTGAACCTCATTAATCCGCAACAACATACTACTTTACAAACATTTTCTAGCAAGTCAGCACCTATGCACTCTTCTGAATCGGACACTAGTTGGTGGTTTTGGATGAAGGACTGAGTGCCTCGGCTTCTTGTCGAATACTCGCAAAGAAATCCTTGCTAGTTTTTACAGGCTTCCACCCCAAAGACCTTCCCCTTTCCCCCTTAGTGCGCGCGTTTGTACCAAAAAGCCATCCCTGTGTGTAGGCGGTCCATCAATGAATACATTCTGATTTTCATCGTCGCTAGGACTTACGCCGAGGTACTTCATGTTCTCCTCATCACTCAACTTCGTCGGCGCTTGGCTCTTGGCCATACCTAGCTCATGCATCACTCTCCCTATCTCCCGAGCCAACTCTACCTGCGAATACTCTCCGTTCTCGGCGAAGTAGTAGCCCTGACGACCATGTGGCGTGTTCAAGTCTTTGAGCGCAGAGTCGAAGACCACTCGGTATAGGTCACCGACTGGCATGCATCATCGTCAAATCAAGATGAGGGGAGCGATTTTTAAAATCGGTACACACCCTCGTCGATATGGACATTGTTCCAGACGTTCAGGCCTTGGCCCACCACCGCCGCGGATCCTCGGGCCAGGCTGGCTCGAATCGTATAGGGTACCTGTATGGAATGCGGGTTCTGGATACCGAGATCGACTAAGGGCCCGCTGGCTATGCCGTAGATAGTTGATGGAAGAATGATAAACGTGCGGACATAGCCTATTGATGGAACTTCGTCAGCATGCCGAACGCCGGTGACCGACAGATAAGAACCTGCCTAGTTTGTCAGCCTCAGTAACCTCTATATCTACGTTACGGTGGGGAGCAGTGGCAGGGAGAGATTCCATGTCTTGAATATTGGTGTCGTAGTAGATATGATCTTGGCCATGCTCGCCCCGTGCATCGTCCATGAATACACCTGTTCCAGACTGCATTTCTTTTAGAACCAGGCAGTCCAGGCAGACAGACCGACTCACCGTGTGCATAAGTATTGGAGCAACTCCCGTTTTAACGAATCGTTCCTTAATTCCTCGCAAAATCGCTTTCGCATACTCTAGATGATCTGCGCTTGCCTACAGAACATGATATCAGTCGTGTTCCGGCCTACAGAAACTTCAAAAATAGGCTTACAGTGTGAATGACGACGTCTGCATCCGCAGACAGTTGGGCCAGCTTATTGAAGTCATCAAGAGATCCGATAATCGTCTTCACCCCAAGAGCGGTCAACTTTGAGGCCTTGTCTTCACTGCGGAGAAAGGCAGTGATGTGAAAGTTATCCGAGCTTGGATGGTGTAGTAAGCGTTGAAGGACTGTGCCGCCGATGTAACCTGTCCATCGTTACGAGTAAATAAAAAAGCCATTCGATAGGCACACAGAAGACTCCACCTGTGACCCCAGTAATGAAGATGTTCGTTCTGGAAGGCATGATGTGGCAATGGGAATTATTGGACTTCTCCCGATGGGCGCATGGCTCCTTTTTATACTCTGATTCTCAGCCAGGGTTGCGGATCACCGCAAAGATGACGCGTCGGAGATAAACTCACATAGCAATGCGTGAAGCTGACGCGCTGACGATTCGCCTCGGCAGGCAGCTTAGGCCACAGGCCGTGACTCTTGTGTACAACATGGGTCATCCCTTTGTTAGGATAGATATCGGGCGGAAAAGCCGCCTCTCGCCGGGACCGATGGAGGTAAGTGCTCAACATTCAAAGGCGGAATGTGCTACCATCACGAGTGGACGTTTGAACAATGAGCAAACGTGAGCAGAACCAAGTCCACCTCTCCAAGTCTTCGCTGTAGTCTCGCGACGCATTCATCTATCGGGATGAGCAGTACCAAGGCTTAGGGGAATCATGACGACTTTTCGGTTAGAGGAAGTTGACTGGCGCGCTGGGTGCCTTGTAAGGCACTGCCGATCAGCTTGCGTATTGCGGCAAAGGCTGATGACCGCATTATTAGCGCGCATAGTCATTGACAGGAAAGGTCTAGGGATGTAGTAGGCACTCGGCACCTTCATAGGTTTCAGTGTTAAGGGAGGTTGAAGTATTTTGAAGGCGGCGAAACTACGTCGAATTGCTGATTTCTAGTGATTAGAGCGAATGACGAAGGGCAAGGTTCATATTGGGTCCTATTACATAAGGAGATCAGATAGGATCAGATTACTATCAGATTGCAGAGAATCACGTGAGGGCTGAGTTCTGTAGCCGGGGATGGCTTTGAGAGCGATCGTCAAATCTCATCCAATTTTCGTGGCAGAATGGCCTTCGCAAACGACAATGTGGGAGAGACAATCCAAAAGTCACTCCTGACCGGACAATGGAGGAATGTTCAGTCACAAGCCCCCCTGGTTCAGATGGCCAAAGCAGTTACCGAAGGCGCTTTTCGAGACGTCCTCTCGTACCCCTTCGCTCGTGAAGTACTCACAGGCCGCCCACAGCTTGATCAGCCGCTCAAAGAAAGTTTCCTGTTCGATGTTCCCTCAGCGGGGGGTGAATATGATCTGGAGCTTATCCGTCTTGTCGTCGCTGTGGCCGCCCTCCACGCCTTTGTACAGGCTAATTGGACCGGCCCTGATCTCGACTTCAAGCCTTTCGACATCCTCCCCGACAACGAGGGCCCACTCACAGACGAACTGCTGCACCAGAAATCTGTTTCAGAGCTCGCATATGGCGGAGAGCCTGCTTATCACCTCGCCCAGGTGCCATTTTTCCTTCGACTCGCCCAACTTCTCCTCGAGCTCGAATATCACCAAATAGCGTCCATAGATTGGTGGAGGCTCAGGATCTGGAACATCCACCAGCAGATCCTTGATGAACCCGTTCCATTACCCCCGGACTCCCTCTCCTCGCTCGAACGATTGGCCATCACATTCGGATCTGAACCTGATCTTATCGGCCGGCTATGGCTCGAACGCGGTCTGCTGGACCACTATCAATCGAACGACAAGTCTGCATTGGAGTACTTCATTCGTGCCGCGAGAGCTACAGACCTGCAGTATGAGCTTACTGGTGCGCTAGGCAAGCGCACAAAGTTTCAGCAAACTGATCTCTCACAACTCGTCCTTCTCGCCGAGTCTCGCAAGCGGGACGTCGCAAGAAACACAGCCAAGTCTGCGATCATCCCTGACACACTTCAATTGAACGATGATACTCTGCTTGAGCACACCCAATTCACGTCCTCCCATCCTGTCGCCCCTGGCTCTCGGTTGAGTCATCTCGACCCCTCATCTCAACCCGCGCTCCATCCCTTAGACCAATCTATCCTCCTTTCTCTCTGCCTGAATGTCCGCAACACTTCTCCCTCGCATGGTTTAACCAACGAGCAGATGTCTCCCTACATTGCACGTGTCATCTCCCATCCTGAAAACTGGTCTATCCACACCGTGGCTCTCCTCCTTCGTTCTCGCCTCGAGTCTAACAGAACACGTACCGTGGAACGCTCGACGCTGCAGCTTCAAGCCCTTGTTGATCAGATGGCCACAGCGGACTCAGCTCTCGCAGAGCGACTCCTTTACGTCCACGCGATACCCTTACCGAACAAGTGGGAAATGGAGAAGGAGTTGGCGATGAGGTTTCTCTCTATCGGCGTCGTCAAATCTGCATTGGAGATATTCGAGAAGTTGGAGATGTGGGAAGAGGCGGTCAAGTGTTGGCAATCAATGGAGCAGCGGGATAAAGCCCTCAAGCTCGTGCGCGATCTGTTGGAGGGTCGCAAGGCAGAGGCAGAGGCAGTCATCACCCGCGGCAAGGTGGTCGGTGATCGGAGAGCGTTGTTTGACGCAGCGCGCGAAGCTAAACTATGGTGTCTTTTAGGCGAGCTAGAGCCAGATCAGGCCGCTGACCATTTCCATCGCGCGTGGACAGTTTCCAAAGGATCGTCTGGTCGTGCGATGCGCTCACTTGGCGGGTTCCATTTTGCTCGAGGGCAGTACGCAGATGCCATTGTGTGCTTGCGGCGCGCAGTCGCGATCAACCCACTGCTGTCTAGGTCGTGGTTCATTCTGGGGTGTGCTTGTGTTCGAGAGGAGGACTGGTTTGGAGCCAAGGACGCATTTGCTCGTGCCGTTGCCATAGATGATGAGGACGGTGAGAGCTGGAATAACCTGGCAAGCGTCTATCTTCGTATGGATGCGAGTGCGCCAAAGGCGACACAAGGCGGAGAGGAAGACAAGGTATGTTCACTACTAATTTATCTATGCTCTGCTAAGCCTATAATAGGATGCCGAGATGTCTGTTGTTACTACGGACGATAGCCCTTCTTCAATTCCTTTCGCGAACAAGATGCTAGCCTTCCGCGCGCTTAAGCAAGGTCTCAAGTTTAGTTTCGAAAACTGGCGCATGTGGACGAACTACATGATCGTTTCCATGGACGTTGGTGAGCTTGCAGAGGCCTGCCGCGCGCTTGGCCGTATAGTCGAACAGCGTTACGATAAAATTGGCGCTGAGGCTGTCGATGAGGATGTGCTTGATCGACTTGTTGACGCAGTCACGCGTGCGCCCTCGAACCTTGACGAGGCAGTGGAGGGCGGCTCAGCTGATAGCGCGCTGAGAAATCCCAACGAAGGACACGGTTTGTTGAAGTGGGTTGAGGATCTGTTTGAGCGTATACTTCTGCCTCGGGTCGCGTCTCCGCGCATATTCAGAGCAAGGGCGAGATTGTTGACGTGGCAAGAACGATGGGAAGACGCGTTGCAGTCATATCTGGAGGCGTACAGAACAGGTGTAGCCGGAAAGATGGAACAAGGCGAGACCGAGGTAGGAGCGTGGAGGGAGGCCGTGCGCGAGGTGGAGGAGATTGTGGATGTGTTGAGAAATTTTGGCCCGAAAGCCGAAGGATTCAATTGGGAGGTGCAGGCAAAGAGCATTTTGCGTACATTTATGGGGAGGTCGCGCGATTATGAGGAAGAGCCCGAATGGAGTCGGCTGGTAGAGTTGCAGGATGAGCTAAAAGGGCAGAGCTGAGCATTTCATTCATCTGTTGTTGAAGATCGTCGTATTGACTCTGCGAAATGCGTCTTCTCGAGAAACATGTTATCCTCACATCATGAGACATAGACCGACCTGCGGTCTATCCTGAGAGCGGTGGAGAGTTATGGATAGCCTCAAAACCTGACTGGAGCTTTTGATAATATCTGGAATTCCTGGCTAAGCAGATTGAGACCTTAAAAGTGCTCGATGGCATGTTTGCGAACTCTCAGCATCTGAAACGCAGTCACATACCATGGCCGACTCTTTACGTTTGAAAAAGCGTGTTCAGACGATAATGCACAGATGGCCAATTTAAATCAGCCATTCTTCACGTCCACAGATGTTTTTCGTCTCGTCCAGTCGCTGCTGAACCCACCGATAACGCGCCGCGCCAATCAGCCCTGGTCGATTAGTTTATCGCACCTTTGCACGGGCGTAGACGCTCCCCATTGAGTTAGTCGTCACATCAAGAGGGTGGTAGCCTTTCCCGAACGATGTCGGCGCCTGACCGAAAACGGCTGCCTCATCCATTGTCTGTATTTGATATCCGCGCACTTCATAGCAAGCTCGCAGCATCGTCGTCAGGGGGTTTCTGAGATTGTGACCCAAGAGCCCCACATCAGAGACCCACATCGATCTCCCGTACTTCCGTGTGAAGGCTATAAGTAGCCCGTTCTTTTACTCAGTACAACAGAATTTATTCTACACCCGGGCCTGTCTATCCTATGGCTGCCACTGTCCCCACCCGCATGCCCTACGGTTTGTCTTATCTCTACCTGACTACTCGTTGAATGCTTATCACTTTTCTGGATATAGTCCGCCTCGGGAAGTCCGGGCTCAAGGTCTCTAAGATCATCCTGGGATGTATGTCCTATGGTAGTCCGGAGTGGCAGCCTTGGCTTCTCGGCGAAGAGGAGGGTATTAAGCACATCAAATTCGCGTGAGCTTTGTCTCATGTTTTCCCGCTAAATAGAATTGATCATTTAACCCATAGATACGATGCAGGTATCCAAACGTTTGATACTGCGAACGTGAGTTCCTGGTTGCGTGCATCTTCGTATCCAACGAGAGTGCCGATGCGGTCACTATGACAGGTTTACTCGAACGGCCTCTCAGAAGTAATTCTTGGCAAGGCTATCAAACAACATAATCTACCCCGCGATGAGATCGTTGTGATGACCAAGGCACGACTCTTTCTAGATCTCTCTGTGATGCTCGATCGCTAAGTGCCTCTATCTTCTCGATCTATAGTTGTTCGGTACCGTCGGCCGTACCCCTGGAGAACGTTACCAAACTCTCGATGCTGCTCATCAGAAAGGATATGTAAACCAACAAGGTCTGAACAGGAAGCACATCTTCGAGTCTGTCAAGCACAGCCTCGATCGACTTCAACTCGATTACATCGACTTATTGCAATGTACGTGAATGCGATCATGGAGGGAGATATTAATCACTGATCTATCGTTTCCCGGACAGGTCATAGGTTCGATCCTGACACGCCGATAGAGGAGACGGTAAGCATGTGCTTTGATTATCGCTACATGCGCTCAAATATACTCGAACACTGTATAGATGCAAGCCCTGCACGACGTCGTACAGGCCGGATGGGTTCGCTATATTGGCATGAGTTCTTGCTGGGCATGGCAGTGTACGGCGCTCTATCTTGATTACAAAACGATCCTGTTTCTGACTTCACTTCGTCGCACACAGTCCAGATGATGCAGAGTGCGTTTTTATATTGCTAACCAATGTTGCAGACTGAATTCGAAATGAAATGCAACTCACAGACTATGCAATCACGCACAACCTCACGCCCTTCGTCTCGATGCAAAATCACTATAACATTGCCTACCGTGAGGAAGAGCGCGAGATGTTGCCCATGTTGAAACATCTCGGTGTGGGTGTTATCCCGTGGTCTCCTCTTGCGCGGGGAGCTACAACGCGTCCTCTTGCGGACACCACTGACAGGGCTAAGACCGATCCGTGCGTATTCGAAATTTATCATATCTACGGCTCGTTCACTCATTCGGTCCCGTCTACACAGCTGGCACGACTTCTACCTCCAGGATGGCTCAGGTGGCAAAGAGATCGTGAACCGGTATGTGACTTGCTTGAGTCTTTGATGCCTATGTCAATGATTGCTCTTGACGACTCAGGATCGAAGAATTATCAAAGAAACACGGCGCCAGTATGGCTCAAATATCGTTGGCGTGGATCCTTAGCAAAGACAGTGAGTTACACCGGCTTCTAATTACAAACGATTATCTGAATCCGTCGGTATGTGTGTGTAGCTGTCACGGCGCCCATCATCGGGACCACCTCCTTGGAAAAATTGAAGGACTTGCTAGGTCTGTACTTGCTTGAAACGTCGTTCATCGCGCAACAGTTTCTTTCCCCCTCAAATACCAATTCCCTCTGACGGTATGCTCGTTATCACGTCCATGTAGGTGCACTCGACGTGAAGCTCTCGGAAGAAGACATCAAGTACTTGGAGGCTGCCTATAAGACCGTCAACGTCTTTGGGCACGCTTGATTTCCAGCCTTCTGAATGGGCACGGTAGCTGTCGATAGGGATTCACTGTTGTGATATTTTGATATGACGGTAGAACCGGAGAGTGAGCGACTCTCCAAGGCGTTGTACGATCAGTTATTATCATGTGTATATGCGATGAATACGACAATGCATTCGAAAGATGGCGTATGGGCACAGGAAAGAATTGGATGGGATGTTTGTTCTTGAAGCTTGAAGCTTGAAGGGCTGGCTTGTACATTTGTGACATTTTCTACATTCTGTCGCATTGATAAATCAGTGCAAATGATATCGGCGATCCAGACAACAAGAGCCCATCCCCCAAAGCGCACAATCGTTTCCAACCGTGATAGACATACCAACGCATCGTATTTCTCTCACCCCCTCTCAGTCTGTTGTTCACAACCATACTCATCGACTTAGCGATGCCTTGTTTACCTTGACTTGCTGCCGGTACTAGCAGATCGGCCGACGTTGCATTGCATTCTATATCAGCCATTACTTCAGCTAGGCAGGCGACCGCAATGTTTGAATAGTAGGCTGTCATCGCCCTGATGCGCTCTCGCCCGTCTAAAATTAGACTTCCGCAGAGCTACACGCATGCTGAGAAGCCGGAGACACCATGCTTTCGAAACCGGATGTAAAACGACGAAGATTTAGGGAGACGCGGCAGCTCAGCTTGTTCGATGTTACGAGTAGGCGGTTTGGAAAGAAGGCAATGACGGACTTGCGAGGAGAGTGAAAAGATGCTTGACCGGACACGCGGTCAGGCTGTATAGACTGCGACGGCCATAAGTCATTCTCAAGACTCACTGTCCCCCGTCTGAGCGATATCAGCTCCTGCGCCTGCTCGACTCCGCACGGATATGTGCAGAGCAAGGTCCTCCGCGAGGTCGAGGATCGCAGCTTTATGGAAGCAAGACCAAGGTTTTGGGGCGCAATACGCTGTATCCCACAAGGTACCTAGCTGGCCCTCGTACGAACCATCGTGATGCCGTCCCAAAGAATCCGCTCCGTGGAGCAGACGCATCGAGTGGATGTTAGGGGGAAGTCCATGGATCTATGCCTTCGTGAAATGTCATACCAACGGTCAGTGCGAAACCCTCAGAGGTCCTCAGAGAAGTCAGATACGGATATCCGGAGACCACGTCGGAGGTTGAAGGAGGATCGCATACGTTACTGCCTTTGGGAGACTACGCAGAGATGGCATAAGGAGCGGCGTGTCCCGCACGAGCTCGCCGCTTACGTCAGGAACGCGTGTTGGTTCCTGCGGGTTCACGCGACTGGCTCGGTTCATTCGCAGGCATCCGAGCCATCAGCTGTGTCTTCTTTGTCCTCTCCTGCGATCTCCCTGATCCACACATTGCATGGGGATCTCGCCATCAAAACATGCATCTCAATACCCGAACGCTCCACAAGGCTATCCGATGCTCTCTGGCGCCGGATACCCGCCGTACATTCCCTCCAAGGGGTGGGGTTGGTTCGGGCGCAAAAAGAAGAGGAGGGACCAAGCATTGATCAATCACTGGTACGCTACCCCGGCCTTATGGCAGTACCCGGCCCAATACACCTGTGAGTAAATTTTACCGTGTACGTGCTGTGACGCGTATGGACGGACATGATTCGGGGCGCTCTTGATACCGTTCAAGGATAGCATGCCGACGTCAGACATCTGCCTTTATCTATATCGTCCAACAAATCGTCTTCCCTATATCGCGCAACTTATGGATGAATGGAACAGCGACGCGCTGTCGAGTTTCATCAATGTATTTCCTGCGGATCCGTTCTTGCACATCTCCAACGTCTGATTCGGGACCGCACCTTGCCCATCTCTTAAGGACAGTTTGCATGAAATGCAGAAGAAAAAAATGATAGCTCTCTGATGTGTTCAGTGTGCTTCGGACCATCCGTCCTTCAATATGTTTCCGCTTTCATCATCCGCTTATCATTCCAACTCGTCACAGATCCAAGCCAGTATCAAGGATATGGATACCAGCAAGGTTCTGTAGCCATGCCCCAGCCTCAAACCGCAGCGCCTATGACCATGAGTGCAGCGGCGCAGGGTATGCAAATGCCCAATGCGACATCGGCCGCACAATTCCCACAGCCTGCTGCCCCTGTCATTCCAGGCTTCAGCGACCGTCACCGTCGACGACACCACCACGATCGACCACGGCACTCACGCCGTCGAAGACATCGACGCTCCTCGTCCGTCAGTTCCAGCGTTTCGTCTTCATCCTCCCTGTCCTCCCCTTCGACTGCAGCCACCTACTACCCGCGACACCACCGCTCCCACCATCGCAGGCATAACCCACTACCGCCCCCACCTAAAGATGTCCTTGCGACAACCCCTTATCGTGCTCTGTTGCCGGAGCTCCCAAGCATGCGCGGCGAATATTGGCGCTCCTTCCCTGCCGCTCTAGACCCGTATTCTCATCGACACCCTTTGCATCACGAGGGCACGCTGGGAACGTATGCAGATGCGAAGGCTGGAAGAAAAGAAGGCGGCGGTTTCTTCAACTCCTGGAGAAAAAAACGCCGACGTGAGCGTGAGGAAGCGTCGTTGGCACAGGCGGCTGCGATGCTGCAGCAGACTGGCTACGTTCCCATGAACCCTCAAGGCGCGATGCCGATGCCGCAACCGGAGACCGGTGCTGAGTTCATTCAACCTCGTCCCATGGCGGGACCAGGGATGCCCGTTCCTCAACCGGCACCGTCTCCCGCCCCCTATATGCCAATGCCCGCGCCTTCACCTCGGCCAAATGGCATGCCCATGCCTGAACCTGCGCAGGGCAGCATGTCTATGCCGGTTCCGATGGCTGGTGGTAGTGCTTCTCCTGCTATGATGTCTATGCCTACTCCTGGACCGTCTACGATGGCCATGCCAGGTGCTGGCGTCATGCCCATGTCGACCCCCTCTCACGGTGCTATGCCTATGCCATCGCCTTCACTTGGAAACCAGTCCATGCCGTCTGCTCATGGCGTGCAGCCTGTTCTCATTAGCGGCTATGGCCCTTATGACGGGTTTCTACACCACTCCTCCTATTCGATCCTCTACGAAGGCGAGCTTTACCCCAGCGCGCTGCATCTGTTTGAGGCCATGAAGTTTGAAGACACGCGACCTGATATTTCTGCTATGATCCGTGACACGCAGAGTCCAGACGAGGTGTTTGCCATTAGTCGTGAAGCCGAAAACCTCACGAGGCCGGACTGGCACTCTGTCGCGGTTGGAAAGGCGCGTCCACCGCCCTGTTGATATCGTTCGCATACTGATTGACCCGCATTCTTAGATGGATGATGTTCTCTATCTCAAATTCCGCCAACACGGACATCTACGCTCGATGTTGCTCGAAACCGGGAATGCGCCTCTGGTATACGCGGAGCCGAATGATCACTTCTGGGGCGAAGGCCACATGGGCCAAGGCCAGAATCAATTAGGCCAGGCTCTAATGCGTGTGCGCGATCGGTTGAGGGCGGAGCTTTCTGCATGATTTTTGGGGGGATTCTGACAAAAGTTCGCAAGATTATGATTCCACGAGTTTATTTTATTTTATTCTAGTAACGACACTTGATGCTACGACATCGACGCCTCGATTTGCTTTTCGTTTGCTGCTGACATCTATTATGCAAATCATGGATACCTGTACCACATATTATCTGTTCTGCTTTGGCTCGTCTGTATTTGGTTCCGCTTGCTTTCCGGTTTGGTTACACAGATGTCTTGATGAATTTTCTCGCTACTACTCTGACCTAGACTATTTACGTTTCTGTGTTTCATCCATCTACGAGTACGGATACATGTTCGAATTTACTTATGTCTTCGTCGTCTCTTGCGCGCCCGCGACTCTTCTTCGAGGGAGGCTGCGACCGTTACTTCCTTCGCGCCGCCGCCACTACCCTCACGTTGCTGGCCGACTTCGCAAGCGCGTCGAACGGCCTGACGGCGAACTTTTTCAGGGACTCGCTCCCAGTACACCTCTTCCCGTCGCCCTTGAACGAGCTCGAATTCGAGCGGCTTCTGCGAGCTGTTTGGCGCTGCGGGGGCGCCGGATGAATCGAGGCCGTTCGCCTGGGCTGTTAAATGGAGGGTGAAGTGGGCTACGAGGGCGTGGGCGTGTCGAGGCGTTGCAAGGCGAAGGTAGCACTAGGACTGAGGATCGGTGCGGTGGTCCCTACGTAAAGCAGATGATGGAACATACTGTATCGAGGCCCTTGTTGAAGTCAACGTAGTCGATACCGTCGGGCGGCAGGTCCTCGCCTCCTTCCAATAGGGCAGCAGAAAAGAGAGCACGGAGAGCAGTCTTGTTAGTCTCTGAGTTCACGTTGCGGACGAAGACGAGACAGTTCGGTGGGTACGGAGCAGAAGGGTCGAGGTCCATCGGCTGGACAGCGTCGCCGCGAGGAGAGTGATCGTCAGCCTTTGTGTCAGGTTTTACGTCGGCACGACCTAAAGAGAAAGCGTGGGGCACTCTGTTTACGACAGAAGAAGCGGCCGTCTTGCTCAAGAGGTCGGCACGGTAGGCCGCATATTCGTCTTGCAGCTGTTCCCAGCGAGCTCGGGACAAAGCTCGCAGGCGGGTGGGCGTACCTTGGCTGGGTTCATCAGCTGCTAGCAGAGGAGAATCGGGTTTTCGAGATGGTCTATCCCAAGGCCATTCCAGTAAGAGTGTTTCGACATCTTCGAGACGAGAAAGTATGACCAGGGCGAAGCCTCTGCATCTCGGAGGTTTCGCGAGCGAATCTTCGGAAGGAATGGGAAACGAGATATTTTGAAAGCGGCGGATGCGATCGATTGAAGACGAGGGACGGATAACAGAGGTAAGGAAGCGGACGACGTCAGAGACGGAGCGATGTGACGACGGTATATTTTCCTGGAAGCCAGAATCAATGAAGGTTGTAAGGGGATGAAAGTAGAAGGAATACTATATAGATTGTCCTCAAATGCCAGTATTTGCGATCAAAGGTGTGGAACTGTTGAAGGACGGACTGCCAGTCTCTCCGCCGAAGTTCGTAGCCGCCTGTCTCTGATGCGCTTCGCGTTGAGCGCGCTGTGTTGACCATGATCATGCGAATATCGAACGCGTCCTCCGCGTGCGCACGAAGAGCTTTTACAATCGAAACTTCACTGGGAAGAGGTCTGATGCTCGCGAACACGGGCGAAGTGCGAAGAAGAGCCCCGAGCACAACGACTAAGGGAGCGAGATCAAAAGGGCATTTCGTGGAGAGAGTGTGTACACTCACAGCCATCCCTGTTGGGATCGCGTAGGGTAGGATCTGTCCACAAGGCATGGTCGGAGAGCGCTAGGGTCAGGAGAAGGGCATGCAGCTTGTCGGTACCCCCCGTTGTGCGGCCCGTGGTCTGCGCGGGCTCGAGGTCGCTTTCGACGGCGTCGAGAGCATGCACGCTGGCAGATGGAATGGAAGGCGGTGGGACGGTTTTGTTGGGCTTGCGGGCTGTGAGCGAGCGAGGGACGAAGGGGAGGGAAGACATGGAACGATAATAATAATATCTGTGTGGGCTGTGCCGAGCGGCGATCGTTCCCAGCGTCCTCGGCTTGTCTCCGACTCCTCCCTCGTCGTGCTCGACGTCCTCTCCTTTCCCCTTCCTCTCTCCACACCATCATAGCCGTTCCCCACCATCTCACTCTCCTTCTCTTCCTTCTTGTCTATTCAATCAGATACCCTCCTTCTTGCTTTCCTTTTTCTTGCTTCATTTGTACCAACAACCCCTGGGTCCTGGACGTTTCCATTACTCCATCTACCGTGATGGCCGAATACGTCTACGCCCTGCACGACTTCGTGCCCGAACACGAGGACGAGGTCCCTTTCCGTGCTGGGGAACGCATAGAGGTCGTCGAGAAAGACGATATGTACGGCGATGGTTGGTGGCAGGTATGTTGCTCTCTGATGTCAACCTCCACGTTTCCTCTCTTCTTTCAGCGTTCTGTCCGGCGAGGCTTTCATTTCTGCGATCAGAGCGTTCTCGTTGGATTCATCACTACCATCGCACTTGGTTCATGTCTCATTATTTATATCATCCCCTATCCCGTCCTCTCGATGTTCTCTTGGCGCATACATGCCCTCGTCCGCTTTCTTTGACTCACAGTCTTAGCGCTCCTGTCTCGGCCTCTTTATTACGAGCCCGACGCTATCATGATTGTTGCGCTGTCTAAAATGTGGTTGACTCACTGGAACCCCTTTGCGAAACAGGGTCGCAACCTCTCTGGCAAAGTCGGCCTATTTCCTAAGAGTTACACACAGCCCGCGCCACCATCAGAACCTCCGGCCCCTCCAGCACCAACGTCGGACGTATTCGACGCCGGTCGTTCTAGCCCCAAATCGAGTTCGCTTCAACCTCTCCAAGAAGAACCCGAGCCTGCCTCCGTCAACGGCTCAGCAACTCCTAATGGTGCCACTTCCGTGAAAGGCTCAAGGGAAAATGGCGAGGTCATGCGTGCTACGATGACGGATGTACAGAAGGCTATCGAGCAGCTTGGGCATGACGACTTTGACGGTACTCGCAGCATCGCATTCTCAAGTCTCCGTGAGGGTGACTCGACCGACCACGAGACCGAGACTGACACGGACGCCGAAGGGGACAATTTCTACAAGGACGCTCGGCAGAAATTGGCCGAGAAGGCAAGAAAGCAGGTAGAAGAGGACAGGGCGCGCGAGGAGGCGGAAACACAGAGGTTGACGAGGTCATCGGCGCCCCCAATCGAGGTGGAAGTCAGTGACGAGAGCGAAGACGAGGAGGAGGAGCGTGAAGTCACTCAGCATCGGCGAAAGCATCCCCATATCTTGGAGGAAGAAGACGAGGACGACACGAGACAATTCTCCCCACCCATACGGCCTGTACAGGACAGTGGCGCCTCTATCGAAACATCTACCCTCATCGTCCCTTCAGAAGACTACGTCGTTTCCTCACCCCACCTCAAGGAGGATTCAGAGCTACCCACCGCTACTCAAGCCACATTCCCTACCACAGGTGGTGACGACAATAATCTGCGAACTTCGGAGCGGCCATCGTCCACTTCCCTCCCAAGCCCTGTGTCGCCGACCTCGAACAGACCAGGCTCCCATTTGTCGGCCGATGACCATGGGAGCAGTTCCACGTCTCTTCAGCAGCACTCTGCCCTCTTGGAGAAAATTCCTTCCCAGACATTAGCCGCTCCTGTCCAAACTGGTACTCCCGTTTTCCACGACTTCAATGGCGTTCTTCCATCTCCTGCCGCTTCGTCAACAGGGCGCCGTAGCAATCCGGTAAGAGACCACGTTTACTGTGCCGAATCCAGGCTTCCTGATTTTTTTTTGATGACAGCCTCAACCATCTGAAACGGCGTTGTCCCCCGTATCTGGTAGAACATCATCTGTTCATCCCTCAGATTGGAGCGTGGATGACGTCGTTGACTGGTTAAGGTCGAAAGGGTTTGACGAGGGTGTCTGTGAGAAGTTCATTGGTGCGTAGTTTGTACGATTCATGGATGAGATCGCACTGACGTTCGACGTTGGTCGTTGTGTGTAGAACAAGAGATCTCAGGCGATGTATTACTTGAATTAGACGTCGATCTCCTCAAGACAGAAATCGGCATTCTTGCATTCGGAAAGCGCAAACGTATCGCGAATGCCATAACCGAACTCCGTCGTCCCCCTTCCGTAATTTCCTCCGAACACAATGCAACCCGTTCGCACTCGCAGTCTCAGTCGGCGTCCTACTCACTCGCCCCCAGCTCGGCGCAACAGTCATTCAACAGTCCGTATACAATGGCTCCGAGCTTAAGCCCCGTTTCGGCTGCAGGCCCTCAAACTAACGGCTTCATGGGTGTAGGATTGATCATGAGTCCAGATAGTCCCCCTCACACGGGTGATATTGCTGGGACACCGGCGCCGGTTCGAACAAGACGAGACTCTGATCCCGGGGTCATGTTGGATCTGGATGCGGACAGGAGCAAGGCGACCATTGGACTAGGGATAGGCGGCGTAATGGAGTCGTCAACACAGGCTAGTGTCAAGACTAGCGTAAGTCGAGTCAGTCTCTTCATGAAAGCGAGCTTGGGATTTATCGTGATTCAGAAGGGTCGTCCATCGCAGTTGACGCTATCGCCCAGCGATAGCGCTCTGGGCGTCAAGGCAGTATCCGGTGCTACCGAAGAGGCTGAGGAGGAGCGCGTTGTTCTTAGTGAGGTGTGTGGGGGTTCTGATGGTATCTCGTTGCAGCAAACTTACACATGAAATCCAGGGAGAGACGGCAAAGAATCCCGAGGCAAGAACTATGAGAAGACGCGTGTTTGGCCGCTCCGAGTCAACTTCTTCCAAAGACAAAGATTCGCCCAGCCGCAACGCTAAGGAACCCTCGACGCCAATATCCAGCGTTTCGCCTCTCGACGACAATATCAGCAAGCATGGCAATCGTAAACGCAGCATCGATGGGACCAGAGGTTCAGACCGGCTCAGTATATTTGGCGGAGCGTTCACGGGCTCACTGGGCAAAACGAGAAAGCCGCCACCGAGATATTCTGCGTAAGTCGCACTGCACTTGCCGCATTCTTGTCTCTGATTGGTTCGTTTCAGCATGGTTGATAACGCAGATTTGTCTCCGGAGAAGGGAAGTCGGACGCTTTCTCGACTGTATCCAGGTCACGGGCACCGGAAAACTTCTGGTCGCCCTTCCACATCGGACGGAGTCAAACCCAAGGACGAGAAGAGAGATTCAAAGGAGTCGAAGGAGTCGAAGGAGAAGTCTCCAAGGGATCCAGCTGTCCTTCGAAAGCGAACCTCTTCTGTGGTTGAACCTCCACCTCGCAGTGTGGCTACTCTCAAGGCCGGACAGAGTTTTCTCGAACAAATCGGTAGCCCCGACCACAACGGATGGATGCGTAAGAAAAGTGACCGCTACAATACGTGGAAGTCGCGCTATTTCGTTCTCAAGGGATCACATCTCTACTGGCTACGAAGCAATAGCACCGCGGTATGCCGTCTTGTCTCCTCATGGGCATACACGGACTCACGCGCAATTGTAGGAAACCAAGATAAAGGGCTATATCAACATCGTGGGGTACAAGTTGATCACGGACGAGAAGGTGGATCCTGGACGCTATGGTTTCAAGATGATCCACGAGAGCGACAAGACGCACTTCTTCAGTTCCGAAGAACAGAATGTGATACGGGAGTGGATGAAGGCGCTCATGAAGGCGACGATAGATAGAGACTATACCAGTAAGTATTGAACAATATACCTCACCCGACGCGGTCGTCAATTTTCCTTAGAACCTGTCGTGTCGTCCGTCAACATACCTACCATTCCCCTCACTGTGGCTCAGGCAATGAACCCCGCACCACGACCACCTTCGCCGACTGCGCGCGCGGCAACTCAGAAAGCGTTGCGGCGAGAGAATCCTCATCAGCTTTCCACTCGTGATGCGCAGATTCTGATGATGGGGCTTCCATCATCGAGCAGTCAAGCGAGCACGAAAGACGGAGAGCGTGCGAGGTTAGATTCGTTTTTCACGAACGAAGCCGCGGAAACTCCTCTCACCGCCACAACTCTCAAATCCATGTCCCCCAATTTGTCTGCTCCTGCGAGGCCGTCGCGAGAGATGCGTCGGTTTGGTTCACTGCAGTCTGACGTAGGCCTTCCCCAATTTCGATTACACCAACGTCTCTGATCTGAGCGTTCCCTTGTTTAATTACCTACCTTGAATAGGCTGCCATTGAGCCGAGTTTGATCGAGTGGGCCAACTCTCATCTTCCTAAGTCTTTGAAAATCGTCGATACCACTGGGCCAGCAGCCAGCGGATTGACTCTTCTCAGACTTGCGGAAGATATCAAGGGTCGGCCATGCTCCCCGCCCGTTCCTGATTCTGCGTTTCCATCGGGTCCGAATGACGATAAGCTCGACGGTCTCTTCCGGTTATTTGACTTTCTCCTCGACAACGATGTCAAGATGGGAAGCGTAAGTATCAACGATGTGCGACAGGGGAAGAGGGACAAAATTGTGCAGTTGTTGAAGGCGTTGAAGGCATGGGAGGATAAGCGAAGGGCGATCGCGCAGTCGATTGGCAAGGGCTCGATGCAGGCCGGTCCGTTCATAGCCCCGGTTACTTGGACTAGTGCATGAATGCGGAGACGAAGGGACTCTCTCTTTTTTTTATTGCTCGGGTTTGCCTTGTCGCATACGGCCTGCTGTTGCTTAGGATGTGATGTCTATATAGCGACGTGTCGAGACACTCAACGTTATCTACCGCTTCTGTGTTATGTTGTACTTATTTGAGGACGGGGTGTCCTGTTATGTGTAGTTTCTACAGGCAGCAAGGCATTGGTTTATTTTCGTTGAGAAATCGAACGCGAGCATGTCACAGTTATTATGCAGGAGTTGCTGCTAGACGCTAGTGCAAAAGGCGAAGCAGAAGGAAGGATGGAAAGATGTGAGCGAGGAAGCGCTGGCGAAGGAATGTGCGACTTGGTGAATTTGAACTCAAGACTCCAGGCCCGTACTTAGTGCATCTTCACATTGACTGAACATTGGGCAGCGAGCGTGCATTTAGCAGGCCGAGGCTTGTTCATCAACGAAGACAGACTGGCTGCACAACACTCTTAGCCGACAAACCACTGCGTGTTTTTTTTTAGCACTCACACAGGTATTCTTGAATCAAAGACGACCGCCGGGCGAGGATTGTATCTTGGATAAAATTGATCCTGAGTCCAACGTGGCTCATATATCAGAGGCCACTGTGTATCAGTACATGAGACAATGGAAAATGGACTGCTAATTGTGTGTATTCTCAGGGGGCCAGTCTCGCCAGAATGTTACGTTCTTTGGCAAGCATCTGCAAGCATGCCTCTGAGCCTCTCTGAGCGAGAAAATGCCACCTTTGCCACACTTTGCCCCTATCTTTCGGTTCCAGTGCCACATTATGGCAGTAGCCGAGTACTATATAGGTTGATCAACGCACATCAGCTTGCGGACACTCCATCCTTCCACTTACATCCAACACACCACATCGATGGGTCAAGAATGGATACTCGCCAACCTCGACAAGCGCCAGAGGGCCAACTGGGGCAAATTCGGAGATTTCTGGGACGGGAGTCTTGCGTTTCTCGACAACTTCCTTTGTTATCGTCCGGTCTATCTCGCCGATCTCGAAGATGTAAGACTTCCTGCATTGTGAGCGAGAGATTTACGTTCTGACGTGGACTCGCCTCTCACTGCCTTCATGAAAGTCTCGAGGAAATCAAATCGCCCCCGCGCGCCACTGCCTGTGCCGCCGCATCGTCTTCCAGCACAATTCAAAACAGGCGCAAGTTGTCCGATGGCACTCGTTCAGACTGCGACGACGGAGAATGCCATCCATCGAAGCGCACAAAGCAGGCGGGCATTGCTGACAGACCCTCACTCTCGTCCTACTCGAACGCGGCGCCTCTCGGCACGCCTTACCTATCCCTCCTACCAGTTGAGCTCGTTGACAGGATATACACCCATCTTTCCGACCACATCGAAGTCACCTTCCTTGCCTTGACTTCCCGCCGATACTGGCAAGTTGGCCGCCGCCACATCAAGTTCCGCTTCGAATGCTTGTCTAACTGGGCAGGCGATCGACTCATTTGCATCGGGAACTATTCCGAGGATTTTCCGCCTGGGCTACTCACAGCCGCCGAGGAAACAGAACTGCGCAAGGGCTATACATGGGCCGAAAAACTGGAATACTTCGACAACGAGAGCGAGGAGAGCGACGAAGATGATGGGAAGACAAGGCGGCTCAACCTGTACGACGTCGCGGTTAACCGCTTCACACCAAGGTCCCATACAGACGAAGTGAAATGGGCGGTGCACTATGAGTTGCTTTATAAGCCCCATTATACGACAGCAGGCCAAAACGACGGCGACCTATTTCTGAGCCTAACCGACCCGAGCCGTGCGTGGAAGAGGCATGGCGTGCGGTTGCAGACATGTGAACCAGAGCCGATCGGTTTGCGGAAGAGGTGGGACGTGCGTGTGAGGAGGCCTCAAGCCGAGCGCGCGGAACACTGGGCTGTTCTGCGAAATCTGTCTCGGCGAGAATATGTGCATGGTAAGGCAATCCAGGAGCTCAGGGAGCGCAATTATCTAGATGACTCCCATTGGGTCACGAATAATCTAGACTCGTTCGGGTTCGGCGACCTGATCGCCTTTCGCTCGTTCTGGTCGCAGACGGATATGAGTTCGCCCTTTGCTTGGGACTGGGACCGTGGTATCTAGGCCGGGCATCGCTTTGATATCGTGCTAGAGCAGGATCTAAAGAAGGCAATGGAGAATGAACAGTGGAAGGATGTGAGTGAGGAGGCAATAGCGGAGGTGATGGAGGTATTCCAGAGAAATTCCTTGTAATTACCCTTGATAAGTGTCTTGTACATCTTCGCAGTCACTCAACGTCGAGCGCAACAAACATGCATCTGACGGGCAGCGACTTGTTCAACTGATCATTAGCCAGAACGAATTCCAACACTTAATACAGCCGAAGGCGTTGTTTTCGGCACTCACATTAGATTTGGGATGGCAGGCGAAACGAGGGCACTATGAAAAATAATCACGAGTCAACGAGTGTACGATGAGATGACAAACGACGTTCTGATATTGGCCGTATCTTCCCTCGAAAGCCAGGATGGGGTTCTGCTGAAAAGTCAACCTCGAAGCTAGGTCACGGCGGCGTGTATACACCATTTGGACAGACGGTTGTCCGGGCAGGCTCTTGTAGTAGGCAGGGTTCGCGCGCCATGCAAGCGTTCGAGACAGCCGCTCACATGGACGATTCGCTGCAGCAGACACTGGAGCGGTGGCACAGCACCATCATGCCAGTGGGCAAGCAGCATACATGCAGCTGCTCATGATATAATGTCGGAGTGTGGGAGCATTTTTGGAGCAGCCTGCGTTGTATGACGATGTGGGTGGGTGGAAAGCGACGAGCGTGCGCAGGCTGTGGACAAGTCGCATCGGTGCACGTGCATCCACACGCGTGTCACGCTCTATCCTGGAGGATACTCGATACAGGCTTCGTCATTGCCGATGTAGGTTTTGTCTTACCCTATTTCTCACCATTGACTTAGACAGCCTGAGTCGCCGCTGATACGATGGTACGCCTCCAATTCCTGCATGTGCATTTGCAAATTATCAATCTCTCATCCTTTTCTTCTATTCTCGTCGATATGTTGGTAAACATAGACAGACATAGACGTGCGTCCTTGAATGCGTGTATTTTGTACCTTTGCGGAGTCGACGCCATGGAGGTTGGAACGGACTCTGACACGACGACGGGGCACCGTGTAGCGCGCGGGCTGCTGGATGCGCTCTAACAGGCAATGCCCACAGGCTGCTGACTTCAATCCCCATGCACCAATCTACCGCTTCAATCAGTTCATCCCTCCGTACCATCATTAGGACGCGGGAGAATGGAGATATAGGAACGAAGGACGTCACATGTTCGGCGGTGAGTAGTGACAAACCTGGCATCGCGGCGCAGTACGTTTGCCTTGCACTGGTGTTTTGACTATCAATTCTTTCATTCCAGTACAATGCTACGCACCGGCCGTTCGCTGCTCTCTGCCTGAGCAGTAGCTGTATGGCACGCCGGCTGCGGCGGAGAGAGCTGCGTAGGAAGCCTCGGATGTATTTCTTCTGTAGTACTATTCATCTCCTCGACGAAGCTTCTGTTCAACTAGTAAGTGATCGAGTCCGGAGATGCCCGGTCGCGCATTGTCACGATGCCCGATGTCAAACCATTCCTCTGTGTCCACGCCTCGAGCCATTTGGTGAACAAACGCTGCAAGGAAACACAAGGTTCAATATACTTACGCGCTGAACGAGGTAAGTCATGATGCATGATGTCGATGAGCCAGGGCCCTAAGTAGTAGCTGCTAGAAGCTGATGCACAAGGCGAAGGGGAAGAAAGGACGGAAACATGTGCGTGAGTGAAGCGCTGGCGCGAATCGGTGAGTTTGGATGACGTCGCACAGTGGTGCATGTATGCATTCGGAGCTTGTTCACCAACAAAGGTAGCTGGGACAGCTGGGCCACGCGCCACGAGTGCGTCACGCCTCGGAACAACACCTCTAGCCGAAAAACCTGTTTTGTCTTCTTTTGGCCGTCGCATAGGTATTCTAGAGCTCAAGACGGCGTGCGAAGCGAGCTACATGGTCAACATGGCGCACACATATCATAGGCTTATCAGAGGCTAGCGTATCAGTACTCGAGACGATGGACAGTGCGGAGCTAGTAACCGTATTTGTTCTCACAGGACCCAATCTCGCCAGCATCTTGCATTCTTTGGCAAGCATACCGCCCCTCATCCAGGAAACGCCACCCTTGCCGCCATCTTTCGGTGCCTCCCAGTGGCGCATTGTGGCAGTAGCCGAGGACTATATAGTCTGTTTCACCGCACATTACCTCGCGGACTCCCCATCCTTCTACTGACATCCAACGCACGGCATCAATGGGCCAAGATTGGATACTCGTCAACCTCGACAAGCGCCAGAAGGCCAGCTTACTCAAACGCGAAGACTTCTGGGGCGGAATTCTCGTGTTTCTCGACAGCTTTCTCTTTTACCGTCCGGTCTATCTCGTCGACCTCGAAGATGTGAGGCCGCCTGAATTGTGAGCGACAAATTCTGTCCTGACTCCTCACTTGGCTCTCACCTTCATCAAAGTGTCGGCCAGGTCAAATCGGTCCCGAGCGCCACTGTCTATGCCACTAAATCGCCTTCCATCACATCCCAGAACAAGCGCAAGTCATTCAATGACACTCGTTCAGACTGCGATGACGCAGGATCCCATTCATCGAAGCGCACAAAGTCCACAGGCATTCCCAACAAGCTCTCATTCTCGTCCCGCTCGAACGCGGCACCTCTCAGCACACCTTACCTATCCCTCCTACCAGCCGAGCTCATTGATCGGATCTGTACCCACCTTCTCGACTACGTCGAAGTCACCCTGTTTGCCCTGACTTGCCGCCGACATTGGCAAATCAGCCGCCGACACATCAGGTCCCGCCTCAAAATATTGTCTGACTGGGCAGGCGATCGACTGATATGCATCGGGAGCTACGCCGAGGACCTCCCGCCTGGGTTACTCACAGCTGTTGAGGAAAAAGAGTTGGAAATGGGCCTTACACATGCCGAGAT
>CVKZ01000003.1:104706-131394 GCA_001457955.1 Heterobasidion annosum
ACGACCGCTCGATTGCGAATTCGGGCTGTGGACAATGATACCTGGTCTTGATTCCCGCCGCAGCCTGCTCTATTCCGAGGAGTCGCGGTTTGTATCAAAGAGAGCGCGCGATTTTGGTCTGCATTGGCTGTTTGGAACCGGGACGTTACATCTCGATCGTTCTCGCGGTTGTCTGGCGGCACACAGGCTCGCCTTGCTTTCTCCCGCGTGTCTGATCCGGACAGCTCTTTGCGATCACTCGTAAGTTTGGCCGTGTAGTCGTAGATTGAGGTGGCATCCCGAGAAATGCCACATAGGGCTATGTCTTTGTGGAAGCTTTTCTTCATTCAAATTCGTCGTTCTGATGCCTCGATGACCCGGAATAAAACGTCACCGCAGCTTTTTCCAGATCGATAGCTACTCAAGACGCGTAGTCTTGGTGTTCAAATTTTATACGATAGATGGGCGTTTGAGGAGAGCGTAGGGCGCGTGAGTAGTAAGCAGTTGCGTGTGAGGGTTTGTTGATATGCTGATCGCAAGCCTGATCTATATGTGTACGTCTTGACGCTGTTCTGTTTTCTCTCCGGTGTGGACTCTACTTATGCTAATTACTCTCTGCACCAGGGAAACGTCCAAGACGTGTCAGTGCAAATATTGCACTGATTTTGATGTGTATTGACTTCTCGTTGCTGCAAAATCGAAGATTTTGTCGCCTTGTGGCACGATAGACTGTGATCTCCTACAAAGTGCGTGTTCCCGACCGTTGGTCGCCTGGTATCAATACAGTCCCTGCATCGAGGCCCTGTTCTCCCTGTATCCACAGCGCCACAATTCAGTGGCTCTTGAGATGGATGATGGAGTGTCCTTTTGAACCCACACGATGTGAGTCCTCGACCCCGTGATCCCGAACGACTTCGTCGTCTGCCTTCCAACTCATAGCTTTCAAGACACTCGAAGTCTTCATTTCTGCCAAGGATATATAGTAGTAGAGTGGTTCCTCGCTCTAGCCTGTCCAGCGCGTTTGTCGTGCGCGTCAAGTACTGAGCAGATTGAGATGGATCGAGTCAGTAAAAAACCTGAGTCGGGGGTCAACTACCCATTGCGTTGTGCGCAGCTTGTGAACGAATGACGAGAGAGGCAAAGGGCGGGTGCAGGAAGAGCCACAAGAGGAGTTGAGTGTGTCTCGAGCGCTCAACGAACACTCGGAGGGACCCCGGGACGACACCGGCCGTGATTACGGCATCAGCTCATTCCTCCATTGACTCGACCTCCTCGAGTGCGTTCCCGCCTTCGAGAGCGATGGCGACGTCTGCAACGGCTGCGGCGCCCACCACGACCATCCTCGGGAAGCGCAAAGCGACACAATCTTACATCATCCACCTCTCCGCCTCCGATGTCGATCCTGACGTGAACACCGACACGAACACACATCTCCACACCGATGGCGACGCCGAGTCTTCGTATGCGTCTGATGCCGCTGCGGGACCATCTGCGTCTAAGAATGGGAGACCGAATGTGCGGAGGACTGCGATGGGGGGTGAGAGAGCGTATCGATGTGCGTTTGAGGGGTGCGACAAGGCGTACACGAAGCCGTCGCGTCTCGCTGAGCACGCGCGCTCGCATACCGGACATGTACGTTCCCTCTCTTTTCTTATTGCTCTCTTATTTTGTTTTCTTCTTTCCCACTTTCTTTGACTTCGTCCAATCCTTGGATTGTCGCGTCACTCCTGCTCTGGAATTTCGCTGATAGCGTGCGTCTAGCGCCCATATACATGCCCCTCCTGCCCCAGTTCCTATCTCCGCGATACCCATCTCGCTGCACACGCGCGCACGCACCTCCCCACTTCTGCGCGCCCACTCCTGTGCGCCGAGGTCGGATGCGAAAAGCGCTTTTGGACACAGCAACACCTGAACGCGCACGTCGAGGTCATTCACAGGGGTCTGAAAGGCTACGAGGTGCGCGTGTCTCTATCACTCTCCCTATTGTTGTGTCTCATAGCTTTGTTTACGATATCGTCATTTTATACAAAAATCGGTACACGGCCCTTCATCAGTGTGAGGTATGCCCTGCCGCCTTTGCAAAGCACCACCAACTTCGCGCACACACTGCAGCCGAACACGCACCTCCCGGCAGTAAGCCATATCTGTGCACGCACGGCGGGTGCACAAAGTCGTTCGTGACCGCACAGAAACTACGTGCGCACGCGAAGGTACACGACGGTCAGTCGTCACCCTCCTTCTAGAGCCCCGAACAAAAGTTTAACACATCCACCCTGTATGTGTGCAGAGAAGAGATACACGTGCGTGCATCCCGGGTGTCTCGCTCTTATTGCGTTGCCCGCGCTCTCTTCCGATCCACCTTTGCCTCAGCCGGCAGTGGAGCCGGCTTACTTCCCTACCTGGACCGCGCTCCAGCACCACATCCGCACGGCGCATCCGCCGACGTGTCCGCGTGCCTCCTGTGATGGGCGCACATTTGCGTCGCACGCGGGACTCAGGGCGCATCTGAAGGTGCACGCGGATGCAGATGTGGAGGCTGTAGAGGATAGAGGCATAGAGACGCGGGAGAGCGGAGAACAGGACAGCGGCGACGAGGAGGAGCACCGGCCGAGAAAGCGACGGCGCGGGGGCGAGCTCGGGAGAGATTGGAGATGCGAGGAGGAGGGGTGCGGGAAGGACTTCAAGTCTGTGCGTCTCTTTTCCTCTCTTTATTCACGTTCAGTCTCTCATTCTTCGTTACTCTGTGCATACATGCTAACTTTCTCCGACGCACAGAAAAAAGCGCTCACGACGCACCACACTATCACGCACCTTGGCAGGCGCGACTTTGTGTGCCCTGAAATCGGGTGCGCGCGCGCATTCGGATACAAGCACATACTGCAGCGGCATGTTGCGCGCGTGCATGTTGCTGGGCGTGAGCAGGGAGAGGTCGGCGATGCAGATGCGGATGAGGAATGCAGCGACGCAGACGGAGCGCAGGGAGGACCCAGCGGCATCGACGCGATGACCGGCCGCTTGTACGCACAGCGCGCGGCTGCTGGGGATTCCGGGACTGCTGGCGCTGGTATTGCCAGATTGCGCCGGCTTCGGTGCCCATACCCGAACCTGAGAGACTTCTCGTTGTCGTCGTCGTCGCCTTCGCAGTCCCTGCAGGCGGAGTGCGAGTACGTGTTTGGGCGCGCGTACGATCTGCGCAGGCATATGGGGGCGGCGCATGAGGTCGTGCTGGAAAAGGAGGCTGTGGATACGTGGGCGAGGCGCGTCAGGGCCGGGCTCGCGAGGGGCAGTTGAAGTCTCGCAGACGATGTGAGTCCCTGGTAGTGCTTAGAGCCCCGCTGGATGATGTCTCTCGGTTTGTTTTGGTCTGTTTTCTATGTTATCGTTACGCTGTCTATCGTTTTGTTTTGCTGTCGATATCATGCTGTCCGTTGATCAGGCGTATTGTGTATTCTGGTTCCTTGCGGCTCGGATAGGACACGCATCGCTGTTCCCGCTGATGATGGTTTCTGATTTTTGAGCCAGATGGCCGAAGCTAGTTGGCCGCAATTTTTTACCCTCGGAATACCCGATAGACAAGAATTTCAGCTACTGGTAGACGCATAAACTTCTTAAGTCTTCCTGAGTGAGCAACTAGCTATCTTCGCAAATCCCCGAGGATGACTTGTGGCCGCTGCAGCACACGCGGTTCGCGTCCACATCCCTCATCACGATGCACACTTCCTCATATCCAATCTTCGAATCCAACCATGGACCCCCACAAACGTCCTCGTGACTCTCCTCCACGCTCAGATCGTAATCAAATGGTCAAGGTTGCTTCTGACAGTCCAGCTCAAGACGACATCGCTTCCTTGTCTCGATCCACTTCAGCGCCCATTGGGAGCATAGTTACTCTAGCTTCAAATTTACCCTCATCGATATCAGTAGCCAACGCTCCTTTGAATGATCTCGAATCGCCATCTGTGGCATCTACCCTTCCCCTTGCTATTTTCAAGAACGCGACCTTTGCCCGACTTCACAGAGAAATGGATGTTGACGTGATCGAGGACTTGAATTTTACTCCTGCATCGAATGAAGATCTGTGTCCCCCACGCATTACTCTCCTCATTTACATAGTCATTGAATGCCCTGAACTGGACGCGAAGCGGATCCCTAGTAAGATCACCAGACGCGACTACGCCAGACAGCTCCTGGTAAGCTATCCGCAGCTCGGCCTCCTGTTGGACGACTGCTGGAAGCAACAGGAGTTTAAGCGTATAAGATTGTTAGGTTTGTTTCCATTGCTCTTTTCACACATCAGGTCTGACCATCCGTTGTAGAGATCTTATGGCGTCAGTCGTCACAATACCGGTATTATTTTTGACGCTTTACTCATATTATCTGTAGCCGAAAGCAAGGTCAAGGTTGATACCTCCTCCGACACAGAAGAAGAATCAAGTGCCGTCCCTCATGCTCTCAGTGTCAAAGGCAAGCCATCGCTCCTTCACAGCCGCCCCATTTCTGACTTTCACATAGCCACGGAACTTGCGTGGCTACGGGAGTTCAGAGGCAATGCACACGAAGCGCTTTGGAGGTACATCGTCCGCCATTACAGCCAATCCATAGGAGCCTACCACAAACACTACGCCACCATCATCCAGTCGTCGGGCATGGGCAAGTCGAGGATGGTCGACGAATTGTCGAAGACGCACTTCATGATCCCAATCAATCTCAGGAATCCGGGAGGATCAGGTATGTTTTGGAAGGTTGCGACGATGTGCATGCTCACTGTCTGGCAGGTTATCCTGCCTCTGACGGATTGGTGTATGAATATTGGTCCGAGCGTGTCGAGCGTGTCGGGAACCAAGATCTGGCTTTCTTCCGAGTACATGCGTTCCTGAAGGCCCTTTTTGATAAAACGAAGGAGGTTGTGGAAGATCTGTACCGGGAGGGCGCCGATGAGTCCACGATTGCGGCGAGATTCAGAGAATACATGACAGATGGTCAGACCATGGCCTCAGGTTCGCCTCGCGGTACTACCCTGAAGACGCTGGCAAGACCCACAGGGGATCATCGACGAAGATATTGACCTCATCCGACGTTACATCGTCCCGTTCGCTGCCCAGAAGTTAATCAGGATGTCATATTTTCACCCACGACCCCTCACGCCGGAACAG
Source organism: Heterobasidion annosum (assembly GCA_001457955.1). Lineage (NCBI taxonomy): Eukaryota > Fungi > Basidiomycota > Agaricomycetes > Russulales > Bondarzewiaceae > Heterobasidion > Heterobasidion annosum. The sequence goes on from CVKZ01000003.1 coordinate 109,839, forward strand.
CAGCTTGCATGTTTGGCGCATCGCTTGCCGATAGAGTTCGTGTCTAGCACGTACGCAAGTGTCGAACAGCAGAAGAAGCAGGTCGAAGGACACCTGCGCGTGGCGCTGAAGATCGAGGGTGGGTTTCGCACGATGGAAACGGTCTGTCCCTCCGAGCCGGTCTTGGCCGAGGGCGCGTGTTCTGTGATGGGATGGCCGCATTTCGATGCCCCCAAAGGCTCTTGAAAATGTCCTGAACGGGTTTGCCGTTCATCAGGGTGATCGGGGAGAGCTTGTTGCGCTCGTGCTCCTGCTTATTGCGAGAGACAATGCGGTCAGAAAGAGATTCAATGCGCTTGATGCCCAGAACGTCAGTTCCACAGCCGTCGAGACTCTCAGTGAGCAGGCTCGCGTGATATCTGTTTGCGGATTCCTGGAAGAACTCTTCGCGCTTCCGGGGACTGCTGCAGAGGCTGCACGGGAAATAAAGGGAGAGGTTCTCCACGAGGATATTCTGTCTGCAGGTCTATCTGTCTTCAAATCCGACGAAGAAAAGGACCGTCCATTCAGAGAGACCTTCGCCGACGCGAAGATGCATTTCAACCACTTCATCAAAATAAACGATCGGTCGCTTCTGCGGCGCGAATACCTACTTTTTCTGGCTAGTCGAGGCATCGGCGCGCTCTGTGCTACTTCGCGGGCAGGTATCGATGGGTTCGTGCCGTTCATGTTCCAAGGGAGTGCGATGAAGCCCGATAACGTGGGCGTGATCCTGTTTCAGTTCAAGAACGACCATCGTTACGCGACGACAATCAATCCATCGTTGCTGGACGGCATGGATCCGTATGACCTGGGGTTTTATAATGAGGAGGGAGATGCGGACGTGCCCATTATCCGGATTGTTCTCGCATTAGCAGGTCGTGCGGCGTGTCTCAAGGCCAGACCCCCGCCTTCTCTCGAGTCGAAAGCATTGGATACACAAGCAGCAAAAGGAACCACGCCACAGCCCGGTGAGATGAAGGTCTCGAATTTGAGCATTCAGGATACTCTGCAGACTCCTGAACTGAGTTTATCGGATCCAAACTCATCATCTGTCTCCGACTCTGATGGTGACGAAGAAAAGCAAGAGCCGAGGAGGGAGAGATTCACCGCTTATGATATCTGGTGCTCCGGCTTGACGAGAGCGGTTTATGCGCCTGTCACCAAAGAAAGCGAGGGCGTGTGGGCAGCTATCTTATGCGCACCGCAGCGGTGGAAGGAGACGTACGAGACTGGAGACGAGGCGCGTGATCAGTTGCGGAAGGCACAGAATCCGGGTGCGGCGGCGGACCTTGGCTTCTTCTCGCAATGGGTTTCCGGTACTATGCATGACGACAATTGCTGCCATTGAGGCTATTGCTCTTCGTTGGATGCACCGGCTGCATCACGCTCCTTGTGCGAATATACGCCTCATAAGTAGGGCAGATCACTGCAAAGCGATGGCTAGAACCGTTTGAAGCCTGTTGGTCATAAAAATATGGATTTTGTCATAGCATGGTAGCATTGCACATTCCAGGTTTCGTTGATCGCGGCATGCTATGCGGACGAGTTTACGAAGCCTACACATCGCGCTTGTGAATTGCAAGCCTCCAGTCTGAATAGATGCATGGGGACGAACAATACCTCACACTTTGAATGAAGACTCGAGAAAGTAGACACTCCGAAGCTGATCATCGTCAAGAACATACATGCTCCAGAGCATACTTCCCTATCTGACACCAAGTTCAGAAGAAGATTTTCGATAAATTGAACCTGTGAAGAGGACAGCTGGATTCGGTAAGTACACGGCGACTATAAGTCTATCGTTATCGGCGAGAGCGACATTGTTTACCTCGTATCGAGCGGACGAGAAGAACCAGATTGGTCAAGGCGTCAAGAACCCACAGCAGAGTTTCATCACGTATACATTGTCAAACCATCGCATTACTTGATACATGGCGCCAACCAACCTACAACTCGATCTCACGAACCCCATTTTTGTCGACTATCTTCACCTTATATTTCCCTGGAGCGACGACGAGTCTCCGCGATGTCTCGTCAATTGCCCGCTTGAGCGTCTCAAGGCCCTCCTCGAGGGATGCGTTGGGGTTGTGATATCTACATGAACAGAAAGAGTATATCAGATTGATTAGAATGGGGGATGGGTCAGTCGATCGTGACATCCTCTACGATGACGACTAGACGCATCATGGAATCATGAACAATTTCAATGTCGGTGGCCGGAGCAATCGTGCATGAGATGGGTATGAAAAGGAACTCACTTGTCAAACAAACCCAGTGTGAAATAGCTGCCATACCCGTGAGCTGCGAATGGGACGGACGCAAGCGTGCCCAGGTAATCCATCCAGTACAGCTGGGGCTTGTCATCTGCGGTGTCGTATCCCCCCAGTAAAATGTTGACGTTATAAGGGTGACGCGAACGGAGAGAATCAGCCAGCGCGCGCCGGATCCACGCGGCGGCGGACTGGGGACGGAGGGGGTAGAGATTGCGGATGTGGTACAATCGGAGATTGCGCTCGACGTATTCGGCAAACTGAACAGTGTCGCCTAACATAAAATCGGAAGCGGTAGGTTAAAATGTACTTTTTGTGGAGAAAAGGAGGGCACTCACCTGGTTCACCAGAGTAGGCCATGAGAAGGTGTGGGCTGAGCGTCTTGATCTTGTCCTCATCTACTTTCATCTTAACAATGGAGCGCGCGGCGGTGGTGTCTGCGGCAATGATGACATAGTCCTTGCCTGTGAGAGCGAATGAGCATTCCATCGTGCGCGATGATTGTGGTGGTCGTGGTTGTGGTCGTGAATTCAAGCTGCAAGCTGCATACGCGTCGTCTCTGGCTCGGTCACGCGATCACAATACGTCACGCCTCCTCCGCTGACAAGTCCCGCACGACTTTCTCACCGGCGACCATGTCTCCACGTTCCCCCTCATAATCTGTGCAGTACTTTCAAAGATCATCATCTCTACACACATGCAACTCTCACCGCCCAACGGAAAGGCTATTCATATCCGCGCTCTTGACCCCTTAAATCCCTCGAACATTGTGGGAAAGGCCGTTCAAACCCTCTTGTCTCGCCAGGACTACCTCGCAGTCATATACTTGTTGGAATGTTCTCAACGCTGTTGATTCACGCAGATTGTTCTGCTGGTAGAGGCAGTTATGACTCCAACTGTCTTTAGTGAGTCCAAATTTCCCGATGTACTGTTCAGCATTGCTTTCATAGCACAAGGTTCGAACACACTCAATGGCATACCGAAGCTATTCTCATGAGTGCAACTACTGAATAGCTGCTCGTTTTACGCAATCATATCCTCAATTGAAAATTGCTTCACAGTATGCACCGATGCACATCAGGTCCAAATGGAAAACCGTGACTTCGTTTTTTGTTCTCTTTCTTCTTGTATCTCTCGCAGAGAGAACCCGGATTATTCGGCCTGATTCGAGAAGACATCAGCAAGTCACGTATGTATCATTTTGACATGAAGTTTAGGATGCCACGTATGCATCTTTGAAATCGCTCGGGATGGCACACTAGGGCTGCGTTTACCAGGCGTTTGCACCGCTATGACCTCCAGTTACTCGCCGATATTTTGGCGTGGTATGTTTCTGTAATGTAAGTGGAAGTTCACCATGCTGGCTATGTGGTGAAGATGTATTTCCTCTGTCGGTGCTGGCCCGAGTACTTTGCAGTATCGTTTTGGACAGCGAGAGGATCTATCAAATTTTTAGACCATCTCGATTGGAGCTGGGCAGCTATGCGGGATGTGTAGCGACTTCTCTTTATGAATTTGTAGACGGCAAAGGTCGTCGGGAGTCCAAAGGATTCATTACCTGCACACCATGAACAGCATAAATACACAGAACGTGTGTTGCCCTCACTCTCTTTGTCTTCGTGTGAATGCTTATACGAGTTCTACTATACATCCGTTAAGTGCACAGGTGCTATCAGAATATCGTCCCAAACAAGAACAGCATGTATATCTCCAAGCATGAAAAGCAATGCATATTCGATCGTATCGAAATCATCTACCAGAGGCGTATCAAATCCCCCAACGTTGCACATAAATTCACACTTCGACATCCATGCATTGTTCCAGCATTGCCTTGGGGTTCCATTGCGAGAAGAAGCCAGGGTCCGCCGCCGCACCCGGATTCTGCGCCTTTCGCAACTGATCGTTCGCCTCGTCTCCAGTCTCGTACATAGGCTCCTTCCAGCGCTGTGATGCCCACAACAAATCCGCCCACACGCTCTCGCTTTTTTCAGTGATCGGCGCATAGATTTCGCTCGTCAAGCCTGAACACCAGATGTCATAAGCAGTGAACCTCCTTCTCGACTCCTTGTCCTCTTGTTTATGAGACTCTGAGGTAGACGGTTGATATGGGCCCGTTAACATCGGGCCCGTTGTCAATGAAGCATTTGATGCTGACGGAGCAGTCTTCTTCAAAGCCTTTGACTTCTCCTTTTGAGCCAAGGAGGATATGGGAGATCTGGCTTTGAGACACGTTGAGCGACCTGCTAATGCGAAAACAATCCGTATGATGGGCACATTCACGTCTCCCTCCTCATTGAAAAGGCCCAGCTCGTACGGATCCATGCTGTCCAGCAGCGATGGATTTATTGTCGTCGAGTAACGATCGTCGTTTTGAACTGAAACAGAATCACGCCCACGTTATCGGGCTTCATCATACTCCCTTTGAACATGAACGGCACAAACGCATCGATGCCTGCCCGCGAAGTAGCGCAGAGGGCGCCGATGCCACGACTAGCCAGATACAGCAAGTATTCGCGCCGTAGAAGCGACCGATCGTGTATCTTGATGAAGTGGTTGAAATGCATCTTTGCCTTGGCAAAGGTCTCTTTGAGTGGACGGTCCTTTTCTTCATCGGATTTGAACACAGATGGACCTGCAGATAGAATGTCTTCGTATAGAACGTCCTTCCTTGCACCTCTTGAGTTCTGTGCATCATCCGGCGTAGGCCCTGACAGTACGAAGAGTTCCTTGAGGAATTCGCAGACAGATATCACGCGATTACACGCAGCGATGGAATCACTGTTTGCATCGCTGTGTGCAGATCCAACTTCTGGGTAGTAGAGTTTTCTGATTGACGTCCTGACTGCATTGTCCCTGGCGAGGGTCAGAAGGAGGAGCGCAACAAGCTCTCCTCGAGCGCCCCGATGGACGGAAAAACTGCTCAGAATAGATTGAAGCGCCTGGGGAGCATCGAAATCATCCCATCCCATCACAGAAAACGCACCCTCTGCGAGAATCGGCTCGGATGGACAGATCGTTTCCATCGTGCGAAAGCCACTCTCGATCTTCAGTGGCACGCGCATGTGGCCTTCAATCTGCTTCTGCTGCTGCTCCAGACTTTCGTACGTGTTAGAGATGAACTCGAGCGGCAACCTATGAGACAAGCATGCAAGCTCTTGTTCCGGGGTGAGGGGCTTTTCTTTGAAGTACGACGCTCTGATCAAACAATGAGCGGCAAACGGGACGATATAATGTCTTATTCTGGCAAGACCCTCTTTGCTGATATCTTTGTACCTTGATATAGCTGCACTGCCTTTGGGATAGTAACGCGTGGCAAACCTACAACCAAGGCTGTGAGATACTGAAATACATATTAATTGATAACATACATAGGTCTACCAAGAGTGGCTAGATGGGCATCGGTGGCGACCTTCTCGAGCGTCCACGTATCACCCCAGTTGATCATTTTGGCAAACTGGTCGAAGCCAAGATCGGTATAAGGATCGATTGAGCGTGGAGATACACTCTCAATGTGATTCTCCCCTTTCATCAAGACGGATTGCTGTGGATGCGCCCGCTTAGACAGGAAGAGCGTGAAGATCGCAACAGAAACTTGCCCAGATGACATGGAGCGGAGAGCGTCACGCAGTTCAGAGAAGGTAAACCACGAGGACCATGAATCATGATCTTGGATAAGTGTCTGGGCCTCATCGAAGACAATTATGAAGACGGGCTCTCGGTGGCTTTGGCCCTTTTTCGACGGACAGATGGAGTCGATGAGCGCCAAGGCGGCATCAACAGTCTCTGTCTGCCTCCCTATGCAAAATGTGAGGCAATGTCGACACTCCAGCTCGATTTCCACATACCTTGTGGCATCACAAGCCTGAGTTGCCTGACTGTCGAATCATCATAATTAGATGCGATATGCGACTCCACTCTATCCTCTAACTGAGTACCGGTAAGATAGGGGTGGTGAAGCAATTCGCAAATTCTGTCACCTTCTGGGCAATTGAAGTGACATCGTTGTAGAATTCGACCCTCTTGGGTCCCTGAGAGCGCATGGTCTGACCCTTCGTCATGTACTCTCTGAATCTCGCCGCGATCGTGGACTTGTCGGCGCCCTCCTGGTACAGATCTTCCACGACCTGCTTTGTTCTGTCAAAAAGAGCCTTCAAGAACGCATGTACTCGGAAGAAAGCCAGGGCTTGGCTCGTGACGCGCTTGGACCAATAAACATGCAAGGAGTGGTCAGACGCAGGAAACCCTGAAAAGAAGTAAGCATGCATATCATTGTAACCATTCAGAGCATACCTCCCGCTGTCGGCTTCATGAGATCCATTGGGATCACGAAATGCGTCTTCGACAACTCATCGATCAGCCTCGACTTGCCCATGCCCGAAGATTGAATTATGGAGGCGTATTGTGTGTAGGAGGATTGTGCACAGTTAGAATGGCTCTGGTGGTGAACAATGTATCGCCAAAGCGCTTCATGTGCATTGCCTCGGAATGTCCGCCGCCAGCCAAGTTCCGTAACTGTTTCAAAGTAAGAAAACACACGTCTGTGCGGGGAAATGGGGACGACAACTCGCCTTTTTCGCTCAAAGCACGAGGAACGACACTGTTGTCGTCCATATCATGATTAGTATATCTGACCTCCCGTTCAGCTATATGTCATGTAAGTGAATCGTCCTAGATCGTCGTTGTCGTCTAAAAACGCACGCCATAAGATCTCTGACAGGTATAGTCAGTCGCCGTCGATGGTGGGCGAGAAGATAGGTACAGACGCACCTAGATCTCTGATACTTTCAAACGATTGCTTCTCCCAGCAATCTTCCAACATGGACCCGAGCTGCGTATATTCTACAAGTAGCTTATTGATGCGGCCCAAATAGGCCTCATCGAGCGGGTCCTGGTACAATTCAGGACATTTTTCGATGATAGTTGAAAGAAGAACATCGTGGGGTGGACACTGGGGTCCCGTGCCGAAACACAATGCAATTTGTTTTAGAACGGCCTCATCCATCTTCTTATGAGAATGGGTGAAGACCTCATCGTCTAAATGAGCAAGCGATGGGGTAGCCATCAATGGCGATTCAGGACCTTTCAAGGGGGCCCTGGTGGTTGATATCGATAAGAGAGGATCGGGAGCCCGAGGAACACCGTCGATAACTGCATCGACGGGAGTTGAAGCCGGTTGAGACATGGGGGCCAGCGGCGACTTCGAGTCTTTGGCAACGATCTAGGCGGGAGGAAAGTAGGGTAGATGTTTGCGATGAGTGACAAGTAGGATATGGACAGATATGGACGCGTACCGGATTCAACATCGCCACCGCTCATCGATCATCGCGCACGCGATCCTTGACACGTGTTGTCTCGACCTCGACGCTCACAGACCCTGCATCCGCGCACCGTACGCCGCGGACATTGGACATTTCACACATCGTCCACAATCAATATTGCCAAGTTGCGCGGTTGCCTCTTGCGCTGTGGCTTGGATCCGAATGGCGGGAGTGGTTTATGACAGTATGTTGCAGGGAGCTCGTGGGAGAGGAGAGATTCGTGGGATGGTACTTATTTTCCCCTACACGACGAAAAATCAAAAGGTCAGCCACTTCCAGATAAGGCGCAACCGTCAACACTGGAGGCGGTCTTCAAAATGACTAGTAACCTCATGGAGGCTTTATTGAAGTATATCATTAAACACGTACCTTTCATCGCATCAGTCTCGCCCTTACCAGGCTAGAAATATGCGTCATCAGAAGCGGGACTTTACGTACAGACCCATTGACTTTGCACAGCAGGATGGGGGCTTCACACCCAAACAGACGCGACTTGACCAGACATTCTGAACGCAAGCACATACACATGGTCACTAGCATCGAAGCAAGCCCAATTGTATCCAATGACTGAGTGTGCCAGCAGGCGCTCACGATCGAGGACTCCTTATCCCAATTCAGACGAAGGACACAAACTCCCACGTGAAAACTCTTTAGTCGACAGTGGGATCTACCTTGACCACGACCTTGCCCGTCGCACGCCTCGACATCAAGCGGTCGTAGGCGGTGAACACATCGTCAAATGCATACACAGAGTCTACGGGCGGTTTGACTCTGCCTGTGCACCAATAAGGAGAACGTGAGTACAGAGAAAGCTACATACATAAAAAACGCACCTTCTGCAATGAAAGGATGTATGGCCTCCATAGTTTCTTTCTTCGGGTCCGCTGATGTCAACCTACGGTCGCACAGCCCAAGTCAAAACCCTGGATATAAGACACGATCATAACCCCAGGAAGGGAACGAACGTACTTCCACTTTCGACCTACGCCTCCTAGCCACACTGGACGCACAAGGTGGAACATGAGCATGCACAGCCTCGGGACATCCCGCCAGGACGTCGGCTGCGGACCGACCGTGACGAACATGCCGCCGGGCGCGAGATACGCGGGGCTCTTGGCGTAGAGCGAGCTGTCTGTGAGACCGGCGGCGTCGAAGACGACGTTGAAGCGCCCCGCAGGCGGGTTCGCGGCGAGCGCTGTGGCGATATCGGTCACTGTGTAGTCTATGAACTGATCCCGCGGCGACGATGACGCGCGTGGGATGAGCAAAGTGGAAGAAAGGTGGGCTCGAGACGCGCACCTCGTCCGCGCCGAGCCCGAGCACGTAGTCCCTGTTCTTCCCGGAAGCGCTCGCGACGACGCGTCGCGCGCCGATGGCCTTCGCGAACTGAATTGCGTACGCGCCGACGGCGGTGCTGCCGCCGTTGACGAAGAGAGCCTGGCCAGGCTCGAAGCGCGCGACGTTGAAGAGGCACTGGTAGGCCGTGACCGCGACGGCGGCGATGCCAGCAGCTTTTGTGGGGGTCGTGGTGGGGAGGTCTGGGCGTGGGGAGAGCAGAGACGAGTCGGCGATGGTGTATTGGGAAAGAGCGCCTTGGTGAGATTTGAATGCGTCGACTGTGGTAGCGAAGGGACGTCAGAGGGAAGATGGTGGTGGGAGAGTGAGTGAGTACTTACAAGGGCGTATCATCCCATAGATGGCGTCTCCCTTTGACCAGTGCGACCCGTTCGCATCCACGACGATGCCCGAAAAGTCGTACTCAGCCACGGCTGGCCTCCCCGCGAAAAGATTAGGGACCAGGCGCATAATGTTGTACCCTCTGTAGCAAAAACGCACAGATAATTTCAGCAAAAAAGAAGACAGCGCTTGGGATTGGGTAAATACACGGGGTTGAGAGCGGCGGCTTGGACTTTGACAAGGACGTCGCCCTGATTTAGATCACTGGGAACAGGGAGATCGTGGACGTGCACGAGGGCCTTGCGCGGGGTGCCGCGCGCGACGACTTGCCAGGCTTGTTGAATGGTAGGGATGTCCATGAGAACGGTGAGATTGGGAGCAGGATGCAACGAACGGTGTGCAGCGCCATGGCCAAGGAGGGAGAGGCGCAAGGGATGGACTTGATATGGCGGAAAGAAGAGAGGAGAACGACGGAGCGAGGCTAAGCCCACGTCACGTGGATGTGCTGTACCTGAAGGTGGTTCGGCAAGGTCGCCGCCGTTCAACTCAAACTTCCCCCACCTTCATACGCAACCATGTCAGAACATCTTATTCAGAGTAGACTACGTAGTACTCAGTCACAACTAGAGCTCCCTGCCCCCTGTATACCGACGAGGAGGAGGGTGACAAAAGTGGTACGCCTCGTCGCCTCTGACCTGCCCAGTAAGTGTCTAATTGACGATATTCACAGGACCGTGCAAGGGTTGCTCAATACACACCTTTCAACGAACTTCCACTAATTATGTATCCCAAGCTCAGCAATCCATACAAAGCGCCCGTCATGCATTGCGGCTGGGTGATGGACCGGCTTTGGAAGTATACTGAAGACAATGACTTCGTCGTGACCCCTACATACGACTACCGTGAAAAGTTCACAGAAGAGGAGATAGGTGACGAGGATCCTATAGTTGTAGCATGCGTCAATCCCTTGGAAAGCATGAACAATGCCCTGGCGGATCTCACGGGTAAATTGGGCATTACAGAGATCCTCAAGACTGCCGATATCGAGATTGTTGTGACGGAGAACAAGGCGCTCTTCGTCTCATTGTATACAAATTACAGCGTAAGGCGCGCGCCTTCAGCAGAGGCGATCGAGAAACTGCGTGTCGCGCTGGGCGAAGAGGAAGGTCCGAAGTGGTACCTCGACCACTTTTATTGGCACTGGACGCCGAAACTCCCATCAGCAATCCGTGCAAAGCCGTACGTGGATTTATCTGTTTTACGTGTACTAGTGCTAATCGAAAACCCTCCAGAAAACGTCCGGCTGGCGCATGGAAGAAGAAGAAGCCTCTTCCGAAATGATCACGGTCGATTTTTTTTTTGCGTCTGGTGCTTTTATCTATGACCTTGGACGATCAGCTGTATCAATACTCTCTATGACCAAGACCTCTAGTGACTTGTCACTGTTCGAGTGTCGTTTTTTTTTGGCTTTTGGATGCTGGTGTAAAGACGAACATGGCTAAAAGTCAATTTCGCTCATTGAGGGCTGCGCAGAGCGCGGGCGAGTCGGACGCTGATGGAAAGTTGCACTGTGAAACCGAACACAATCTTTGGTGACTATTCTTGAAACCTGATAGCAATCGCAAGGGGTTCCGAGCGCTACGAATTGCAACACATGTTGAATGAGAACGATGAGATTGGGAGCAGGATGCGATGAAAGGTGTGTAGTGCCATGGCCAGGGATGAAGTCGATGAAGAGGCACAGGGTATGGACTGGATTAGGCGGAAAGGAAAGAGGAGAGAGCTGATGGCTGCGACGCCTGGATGTCTTAGACATTTCCTCACTACCGTGCGATATCCGTCTACGGCCGTGTAAATCACAAGTTTGTCGACAATGACCATGGCTGCCCAGTCATCCCAAAAATGATGTCGTGTGCATCGTTGATCAGCAGGAAAACATGTCATCGGACAACGTAAAGAATACAAGGGGTTGGTACAACATGATGTGAGAACGACGGTAGCAATTGTAGACTTGCATGATAAAAGAAAAAAGAGACAAAGGGTTCGGCCCATCATAGGTTCATAGCCTCTGAAATTTCCATATGACACCCATCATTACTACCGGAATTTCAGTTCGCCCTGTCCAGCCTGTGACTCTACGCAAGCCACAACCATCAGCCAATTCCGCTGGAGCCAAGAATTTCCGGCTGAGAACACGCACCTTGCTGCACCATCTCTTCCGCCCACAGCACCAGATCGTCACGCAACAGCTGCAGAATCATGAGCGCGTCCTTCCCCGCGCGCTCCGGCTCCAGCTCGAGGCCCAGCACGGCCTCGTCGAACGCGTGCTTCGCGAGGTGGCACGCGCGCTCGGGGCTCGCGCGCACGTCGCGGAAAAAGACGGCGAAGTTGAGCGCGAGCCCGAGGCGCGTCGGGTGCCACGGCTCGAGCGTGCCCAGCGCGTGCTTGTACGCGGCCTTGTACGACTCGAGCGCGCGGGTGGCGCTCGACTCGCGCAGCGCGCGCGTCGCGAACTCTGCGAGGTAGCGGTAATAATCGCCTTGCCTACAGCGCGACGCGTTCGTCAATACATCGTGGGAGCAGAAGAAGGAAGCAGGCGGAGGAGGACGGTGCGCACATCTTGTGATAGAAGACCCGTTCTTCGCCGATGCTCGCAGCCGGCGTGAGCGTCTTTTCGAGCAGCCTCAGAAGCTCGGTGCACCGGTTCGCCAGCTCATTCTCGATCCGCTCGCGCTCGCGCTGCAGCAACGCGAGCTCGTGCCGTGGGACGTCGGGGACCATCCTCTCGTGCTTCTCGATTTGGTCGACGGCGCGCCAGCTTGCGCGCAGGGTGCCCGTGATGTTCTTATACGCGATGGAGAGCAGGTTGCGCTCTTCCGTGGTGAGCTGGGCATCGGAGTAGGCGATGATGGACTTGAGTTGGGATATCACGTCTGCGAGATAGGAATCGTTGGATGCCACAGCCAATGTGCCACAGTTAGGGCTTGAGTCTGCTTTAGCTTTAGTGCAGCAAACCCACCATCCCATCGTTCTGCTTGCTCGGCGAGCTTAGCGATGAACAAGCAGTCAGCGCGCGAAGCCTTTGTGTTGACCTGAGTTTTCATCGTTGACCAACAGGTGGTGAAGATGAGAGTTGATTGTACAGGCAAGCAAGCGTACTTACGGGGGACATTCGTGCGCAGAGGTTTGTTTGTATTTATTAGAATAGCAACACTCGGGGTTCTTCTGCGGGGCAGGGGAACTAGCTAGCCAACGTCTGAGCGTACAATCTTGGAGATCGACAAGAGGAAAAAAAGGGGAAGATGAAACGAGGCGACTATAGCGGACCAAGCACGATGCTTTAAGGGAGAAGGGAAACGTGTGTTTGGGTCCGGGGCAGGGGGCATGAGGCCGGAGGGCAAAGCACCGTCACACATGCCCTAGGGTCTATTGGAACCGGCTATGCACGCATCTGCATCATCCATCGCTTCCCCTTCATCGCATAAAGGAACGCTGACGTCCGTTCGATTGTGGGCGCGTCACCGGCGGCCCAGAACAATTGGGAAAGGGGACGACGAAGAAGCTCCTGGATCTTGACTTAGCGTGATCCGCGGGCCCTTTACAACGTGAAGCTGCTGTCGTCGACGTCATGAGAGTGGGCGACGATATACAGCTGAAGGTTTGCTATGCGGAGTTTAGGGCAGAAACGAGGCAAGGCAAGTGGAGGATGTCAACAAACAGGTCGGCAGCTCGGAGGCGGCCCCGGTCTGCTGTGGCGTCGGCAAACGTCGGCATCGACCTAGAAATCAAAATCACGTTGACATTATTGACTATCATTGGTTGCTCTTTCGCTGCATCGACCATCGCCCGCGTCTCTTCTTTCGTTTCCCAATTGTTCAGCGGCAAATGGGCCCTTGGTCGTGCAGTGCAAAACAAGTTTGACGATGGGGGCAGTGAAGGACAGATACTACTCAGACGCTGCATTGACCCAGGCACGGTGTTTCAAAGTCGAAAATGCTCGGTTGTGAGCCTGGAGGAAACTGGAAGCGTGATTCGTCGTCTGGCTCTATCTCGCTCTGGCTAGTGACTAGTGATCTCTCGCCTTGGCTATTTTCTGACTCTAGGTCCTCTTCGTCGGATCTGTTCCCACCTGTGAAAGAGGCCCTGAATCACGCTGCGGATGGTCTGGGGTAATGTCGGTGTGTAGAATTTTACCGCGTCTGGCATGGTGCACAGATATGCACACTCACCTACTACTGCCTGATCCGTTACCTCCCGTGTCTAATGCAGCGTAATCATGACTCCTTCCAGCAGCTTCCACTGTCTGGAATGATTTCTGGGCATGACTCCGACCTCCCTTTCATTCGGTCTATTTTCGGTATACTTGCTGGACATTTTCTAGCTCTTCACGATAAGTTCAATTCATTGCGGCCTGAGTGTCACGCGGTTGCCTCGTGGTGAACAGTTTGCAGCTTTGGCGGTTTACGTTTCACGACAAAAGAGTAACAGGATCGATTATCTTTGGACTTTGAACTTGTCCTCCTTCATCTTCCTGCTCATGGCGCGTGCTCCTCTCCTGTCCTTATCATATGAAATGATTGAGACTATCGTTGTCCATGCTGATTCCCGCGCAGACATCCTAAAAATCAGCACTCGTTTGCAAGGTGCTCAAAGTCATCTCGACATAGCGAATACAGGGAGATTCACATCACTACTCATGGTACTCTAACTATGACCCCCTTTGGCAGCATCTAGTGTGCAGGATCGACCTGGCAAACAGTGTGCGTCTAGCCGTTGCGGGGCATAAGGACGCACATAGTTGACGACCATCGTTGCTATCAAGGTAAGCTCCGTTCGAAACTGACGATATACCATCTTAATGTCAAACAGAAGACTCGGTTGTTTCCCAAATGTTATCATGTCAAGCGACCCCTGAGCGTGTGGCACACCCGAGTGCCAAATGTTTGCGAGACCCGCATCTGACTTGAAGCTGCACTTCGATTTCAATGCTTCAGCTAGTTGTAAAACTCGGCATTAGGGCGTACTTCTACTCAATAAAATATCCTATAGCACTGATTTACATACCTTCGGGGACATGGCAAGGACATAGGCCTCAGAGGCGAAAAGAGGAATCCAAATTTTGGTTCATGTGCATAAGGACTCCGAAATAAATCATTTTGGGCTAAACAGACAATCGTTACATCTCTCAACAATCGTCCCAGAGACATGATTGCACCGGCTCTAGTCATTCAGGGAGCGCGAAAAGAGGTGCAATGAGCAAGACCGTCCGTGCCACCCTGCGGAACAAACAAGAATATTTGGATGACAACGCGGAGTGAGCGGAGTACCGGCCGTCCCCGAATCGTACTTAACCAACTCCACCGCCTTGCCACCAGCCTCAGTGGCTCTCATCTGAACACACACCACAACCTCCACTTCTGAAAAGTATCTACAACTCCCCAAGATGGCAACCGTCCCCGGTGGCAGATGTTTAATTGGTGGCGATGACTACCATAGCTCACTGTGAGTCAAATTCTTCGTCCACTAGCCTACGGCGCTGTGATAGTTTTCGGCGGATCGATGACCTTTGAGTGTTTGCAAGTGTAAACCAAGATGTCTTCCTCTTACAATTCCAAATTTCACTACACGATACCTGCAAGCTCGATCGGCTGCTCAAGTATTTCTTGACACAGTGTGTTTCTGACGGTGAAGACCGATCCACACTCGACAAGGAGGCGCTTCTCGATCAATGTCTCAACAAAGTGCTCCCTGTCTGTAATGAGGAAGAGATGCGGACGCATTTACAAACATAGTATGTACCTCATTGTATAAGATAAAACGCGGCAGAGTATTCACAGCCTTCCCTGATAGCTGCGCGTCCTTGAAAAGTAATGATCTCAAGCTGGGACGCCGGGTATCATTCATTGACCTCTGCAACTACGCTTTGGACAAATTGAGCGTGCTCGAGTTACCACATCTGCGTGGCCCTTCCTCGAGTCAGATTCTTCTGCATCATGGCACTAACATCCCAACCCTCGATCGCATCCAACAGGATGCGTTAGCGGAAGGACCGTTCATCATTGTGACCTCTCTCGCTTCGGCAAGACGCGCATCCGCCAATCACGGAGACACGTCCTGGAATGGGGCAGTGGAGAATCTGTGTCGGCAGCCACCATCGAAAGGGTTCGCGTGGCCCGACGTCCTGTCTGCTGTGGAGATGGACAGTATCTCCGTAGCCATCCCAGGACCACCGGAGCAGTATGACACGTCCTCCCACGTGCGAGAGGTATCGGTACCCAAGGACCAATGGTTGTTCAGTGTACACGACCGGATGTCTGGAGAGTCCAACACTCGCATACAGCTCTCTCGAAAGGCACTGGAACAATCACAGACTCGGTGCGGCACTCACGCCACTGACATGTTGAGCAGCGCTTTGTGTGTCAATCACGCCATCAATCTGCACATCGTCGGTGAGTGCAGCCGCTTGGCTGGCTCGCTATTTTGATCTCATCTCAGTATCTTGATTGAACTTAGACGATGTGGCATCGATCTGGTGGTACGATCATCAGGGTATCATCCGCTCTGAGGCAATGAACTTCATACAGGATCTGCCGCGATTCTTGGTCCTTCTCCTCGCGTTCCGACGTTTCACCCTCGAGGACTGGGGCATCAACACGATGCTGAATCCAAATGCTCGTGACATCCACGATGCCGCCGCATCGAATGAGGTAAATGCCGCTATCCAAGCGTTGCCTTTTGAGTTCCAGTTTCCCGCTTCTGGCGCGAACAAGGGCGCCAAAGTCGAGATCAACCCCAAGGAACTTCTTCACAGTCGGTGGAGCCTACGTGGACGGGCGACGCGTGTGGTAGGTGCCAGCAGCCAGTCTCGACATCCCGTCACGGGAGACAGCTTGGACCACGTCCCGCTCGTCGTCAAGCTCTCCTGGCCGGAGACGTGGCGATTGAGCGAGCAGACCGTGCTGGCCCGGGCCAAAGCGTGTGGGAAAGGCAACCGCGACGTCGAGAATCATCTCCCGGACTTGATTTGCTCATATGATCTTGGCTACTCGACCGGGACAATTCGCAAGGCTGTCGGTGTGTCCGAGTCCGAACACAGTTCAAAGGAGCCTCGTGTGCTTCGGGCAACGCTCTTTCGACGACTCTATCCCCTGACCATGCTCGGTGGGGAACAATTCATTGCTGCCTGGCTTGGATGCGTTCAATGTGCGTGTCTCCGTTGTGCTGTAGATAGTCGTTTACTGAGAGATCGAATGCAGGCCACTACGTGCTGTGGACGAAGGGCGTCCGACACAACGACCCTAGCTTGGCTAATCTGATGCTCCGGCGCACGAATGGCAAGTATTACGGGGTGATGAACGACTGGGACCTCGCCACCGTGGTTGGCGAGTCTCCAGATACCAAGCGGGGCGCACTGACAGGCACAGTGCCGTTCATGGCGCAGGATGAGCTCTTCAAACTCGCGGTGAAGCAGAGCGACAAGCGCATCTACCGGTATGACCTCGAGGCCTTCATCTGGATCCTCCTCTGGGTCTGTGTCCGGTACCAGGACACCCGCCTGCTCCCGAATCCGGAGCTTAGCCACTGGAAGTCGTTCGACTTTGGCGGCATCGCAAGCTCGAAGCAGGCCTACATCGACCACGAGTGGCGCGAGCGCTACGCTGTGCGCCCGACCAAGTCATGGGAGAACGAGTGGCGCCTGGTTTGGAAGCTCCTCGACTGGTTAGAGCAGAGCTTCGTGGTGCGCGAGGCTATCCGACGGCGCGCGGCGGATCGCTTCCACGACGACGACGCGCCCGTGGAGACGTACAAAGAGCCTGCAGACGACACGACGTACCTTTCCTTCATGGCAGTCCTCACGGACGTCGGCCAGTCGGTCGCGAGCCTCAGCTGGCTGCTCGATCTCGTGCGCCCTGTGAAGAAACGGCGCCTGCGTAAGCGCGCGACGCGCCGCCGTTAGAATGCGATACCAGTCTGGTTGTAGCCTTAAGTCTGTCCCGAACGTTTGTTTTCAATCCGCGCTGTACTTTTTGTGAAACGGGTCCATGCAGCGCTCTATCCTATGTAAATACCAAACGCGTCCACTGACCACGGAATATATGATGTACACCTTACTCTTCGGCCTGACGCCGCATACACGCACGAAGTGGGGTTATCACTGTCCGCGCGCTGGCCACCGCATGCTTGGCCATGCGGTCCCGCCCCAGTACCGCGGGCCGATGCGCACGACAACGAGCGCACAGACGGCGACCCAGGCGCAGTCGAACACGACGTACGTGTCCCGCGCGCTGCGCAGGAACGCGAAGAGCGCGCCCACGGAAAGCAGCCAGCGCACGGAGACTCTCTCGAACCTGCAACCGCGGACGCGCAACCAGGGCAGCGTAAGCGCGCACCGAATCGATAACTCAAAGCGGGAGAGAGGGCGGAGAGAGGAGGCGAAAGAAGGCACTCACGGCGCGCGCACGAGCACGGGCCCGCGGGCCCACGACGCGTAGTCAACGAGCACGAGGAACGGCGCAACAGCGAAGAAGCCGCGATCTCCAGCGGCGAACGGCGCGGCATACCCCGCGCTTGCAAGCGCGCGCACCCAGACGACGAGCACGGGCGCGACAAGCGGCAGGAGCCAGGTCATCAGGAGGAGCGCATGCGCGGCGTGGTTGTGCGCGTCGTGGCGCTGTGCACTCGGGCTCGCGCACTGAGGCGAGGGCGGTGACGACGGGTGGGGAGGGGAGACGGAGCGCGGGGTGGGCGAGGAGAGCGTGGCAGGTAGCGGGGCGGCGGTCGTGGCGCAGGTGAAGAGGTGGATGATCCAGCAGCCGAGGAAGGCGACCTGCCACGGGACGACCACGGCGATGAGGACGAACATGAGGATGAGCGAGACGACAGTGTTGCGTCGGATACCTGCATCATCGCGCTTTCTGCACCCCCACGAGCGGCAGCCCAATCAGATCAAACTACGAATAGAGACAGAGGGAGGGAGAGGCGCGCGGGGAAGAAGGGCCTTACCTCTCGCCGAGCCTGCGCAGCTTCCCGAGCGGCCACATGAGCGCGCGCAGCGCGTACCAGCTCATGCCCACGAGGCCCGTCGAGAGCAGGAGCAGGACCGGTGCGAGCGGCGCGAACACAGGCTCGCCCGCGTTTCCGAGGTACCATCCCTCTGGAAGCGGCACGAACGAGAGCACGAGCGCTGCGCCAAGCAGCCACCGCACGCGCACGAGCGCAAACACCTCGAGTGATGCCGCCACGCCCGGCATCGCGCCTGCCGTGCACCGAATTGATACGGCACAATCACACGACGCATACGAAAAAGCAACACCCCCGCCCAGACCGTCAGCACAACGTCGCATGAGAGAACGGGCCAACAAAGGATGCGGAGACACGCACCACTCCGCTCCGCATCCGCGAGCGCGTCACTCCACGCGTACAGCACGACGCCGACCGCCCACCCTGCGCATGCGGCCCAATATCGCGCTGCCGCACGCCCAAGCGTACCCCAAGCGTCGACGCGCAGGCGCACTGCGCGCAAGCGGCATGCGGGGGCACTCGTGTTGGCATCGGCGGCATCGGCATGCGCGTACGCGTACACCGTCAAACTGAGCCCCCGCGCGCGCGGCGCGAGGAACGGCGCGCCTGCGTGCGCATGTAGGAGGAGCGGGACGCGTTTATGCGGGTGGAGCGGGTAAAAGTGGGATTCGACGGTGGAGGCGAGCTCAAGCAGGGGCGGGAGGAGGGCATCTGCGTCGAGGAGAAAAAGGAGGGCGAGTGGGTCAGAGCGGGCCAGAGGGTAGGTCGATGCGCACCATCGCATGACCCAGTCGCGCCCGGGTCGAAAACGGGCGTCAAGCGATACGCGACAAGCGCGCTCGCCAGGAGCTGCGGCAGCGCAAGCACGGTGCGCACGCGCCCTGGTCCACCTGCATCGAGCGCGATCTCGACGTCCTTGTACATTAGCTCTTCGCGCACGCGCGGTCGTCGTTATCGTCGTCGTCAGCGGCGGCCTAACGGGTGCACAGAGCATCGCAAGGTAGCACAACGCACCGTGCACGGAAATATCGCTCGCCGCCTCTGCCCCTACCACCGGCTGCTCAACAAATCCGCCCGCGGCCCACCCCTGCCCGTCCGCGTGCATAACATCCACCACGACCCATCGCTGCACGCTGTCTACACCTTCGATAGCGGGCGGGAGACGCGCCGAGAAGAGCACTACCCCCTCGCCCTCGTCTACTCCTTCATTTGGGAGCGGGAATGGGGCGCCAGGGCGTGGGTGCGGAAGTACTCGAAGGGCGTCAGCTGCAAGGGGAGTGCACGTCGGCAGCGACGGCGACGGTTCTTCCGGGAGCGATACTGGTGCTACGGCTGTGCAGAGCCGAACGTCAACAACCAGCGCACCGGAATGGTGGGGCCCGACGCGGCGGACGGTGCCCTGCGCGACATATAGCACAAACGCGTAGCCACCTCGCTCCCGTCTTCTCACGGCATCGTGAGCATTGTCGTCATCGTCACCTTCCACGGGTAGCGGGACGTAGTACGAGCGCGCCTCCGCCGGAGCACGCAGCGCAAAGTCGGCACTAGAGACAAGCACGGAGCGCACATGGGAGAGCCCAAGCGGGTGCGCATCCGATTGCCAAAAAGTGGGCTCTCGCGGCGCTGTCCCGTCTGCAAGCCATTTGTCAAGCACCGCGCAGCGCATGTGCTCAAGGCTCAAGCTGGTGGTGCTCGAGTTGGAGGTGGGCAGAGGGAGCGCGCCGAGCTCGAGGGCAGCGCGGGCGACGCGCCACCGGACCTGGTGACACCAAACCATGGCCTGGTGCCCTACGCCGGACCAGCAGCCCTCGAGCGCGCTTGTGAACACTGTCCGGCGGTACGGGCGCATGGCCACTTCTGCGACTACCTCGCGCGGAGACGCATCGGAGGCCGGAGGGCTGGGCAAGACGCACGATTCGGATGCAACCATACCGTCTGCGGCACCTCCACAGAGAGATAGCACTGGCGTGCGCGCCTCAGCAAGCGCGCGAGCATTGGCGGCGTAGAGGCGCGCGAGGCTGCGATCCAGACGCGCTGGCGAAAGCGCGTGTGGAGTGGCTAGGGTTATAATAGCTGCGATGCGCGGATGCGGAAGGAGGTGTGCAGCGACGGCGCCGCCCATAGAGTGGGCGACGAGGGTAATGGGGGTGTGAGGCGGGTAGAGAGAGAGGATGTATGCGATGGCGCTGGCCGTGTAGGAGGCTTGCGCGGCGAGGGTGGGCCCGTGAAGGGCAGATAGATCTTCGTTGAAGTCGACTACGGGAGAGTAGGAGGGTCAGGAGGGGGGAGGAGGAGGAGGAGAGACGCGCACCGGCGTAGACGTCGAGAGGCTTGATGCCACGAGAGGAGAGGCCCGGATCGGGAACGCGCGGGGCGGTGTAGAATTGTCGGGCGGCAGAGGAGGCGATGGAGCGAACCTGGCGGGAAGAGCCCGCGTTGCCGGGGATGAAGAGGATGGGGGCACCGCGGGGCTAGGCGTTACGTTCACGACAGTCAGGGCGAGCGAGGAGGGAAGAAGCGCACTTGTGAAGAGGCATCGGTGTCCCAGACGACCTCGCGGTAGAGCCAGAGGCTGTAGCGCGCAGCGAGCGGCGACCACGAGGCGTCGAGGGCGCGCTGGAGCACATACGACGGCGCCATGTATGACATGCGGCAGCCCTGAGGGGACAGCGCAGTGGTGGTGTCTGACGCAGCGCGAAAAAGCGCATAGACAGCGACGAGGGCGGCGAGGGCGAGGGCGGGCAGCAAGCGAGCCATCGTCGTCGTCGTCGCTGTTGACGGTGTCGACGAGCGTCCCCGTGACCGATGGGGTGCACGTGCTCAACAGTCTCGAGTCAATCATCCCAGGAAGTTCGACATGACTTTCAAAGGTGGCGATGTTGCACAGTCGCGATGACTACCATAGCTCACTGTAATTCGAAGTCTTATATGTCGAGTGCTGTATCATGGGGTAAATTCATTGCTTTTTGTCTTTGCAAGCCTTAACCAGGACACCGCGAAACCAAGGAACCAGGTCTACAACACGACACCTGCGGGCTCGACCAGCTCCTCAAGTACTTCCTGACGCAGTGTGTTATTGATGGTGAATATCGATTCAAAGTCGACCAGGACACGCCGCTGCAGCAATGTCTCAACGAAGTGCTTCCGATCTGTAACGACCAAGAGATGCAGACGCTCTTACATGCTTAGTGTGTGTCCTGATTCATGGATCACTACATTATATTGAAAATTGATTCTCCACAGCTGCAC
>CVKZ01000003.1:131494-143166 GCA_001457955.1 Heterobasidion annosum
TCCATTGACAGATAGGATGCAAGCCACTACGTGCTGTGGACGAAGGGTGTCCGACACAACGATCCTAGCTTGGCTAATCTGATGCTCCGGCGCACGAACGACAAATACTATGGGGTGATGAACGACTGGGACCTTGCCACCGTGGTGGGCGAGTCCCCGGAGAAGCGGGGTGAAGTGACGGGTACTGTGCTGTTTATGACGCAGGATGCACTCTTCAGGCTCGCGATGGAGCAGGAAGACCAGCATATTTACCGGTATGACCTCGAAGCCTTCGTCTGGATCCTCTTTTGGGTCTGCTTCCGGTACAAAGATACCCGCCTCATTCCGCACCCACCATTGAGTGATTGGGACACTTCCGATGTCTTCAAGATCGTATGTAAGAAGCAGAGCCAGATGGACCCCCGGTCGACTACGCACACTCCCGAAAGGCCCACAGACTCATGGAAGAGTGAGTGGTCATTGGTCTCAAGGCTCCTGCACTGGATGCACAAGAGTTTACCCCTCCGAGAGGTCCGGGAGGGGTACGAAGAGCCTGCGGACACCGCGACATACCTGGCGTTCATGGAGGTCCTCACTAACGTCGGCCAGTCGCATGTGCAGCTGCGCTAGCTGCTCGATCTCGCTCTCCCAGTGCAGACAGGACGCCTCCGACATCGGGGAGCTTGACAATCTTAGATGGTAGATTTAATTTGATTTCAACTGCTGGCTGTGTTCGCCATGGTGTTGAGGGATGATCAACAACCAAATTTCCGTTGAACAGAAAAATAACACGGTGTAAGGAGAGGGTTCGAGTTCGAATCTGATAGCATTGCCTTTTGTTTATTCAAATCAAACCGCCGCGACATCTCCGCTGTGCGTGGCGGCATCGTGCTCCTTACCACACTTCAATGCATGTTCAGGCGTGGCATGCACAAGCACGGTCGAATGATCCTCGATGTTATCCCAGCCAACGAGTGACGCCGCGCATCAGCGAACAAAGTAAGACCGCAAATACGATATCTGGTATGCTAGCACGCTTTTAGACGGTTGGTAAAAGCTTACATGCACGGTCTGGAGAACAGACGACTGTTTTGCCAAGTATAAGCAAACTCTTATGTTCTCAACACGTGTCCCTTGAGCTATTTCTTGACGAATAAACAGATTGTGTGTTTTGTATGAGCACATGCCACAACGCTGCGAGCAGTGCCTTGACGCACCGTCTGTGTGTACTCGACGCGCCCCGCAGACACCTTTCCAAATTGGCGGAATCTAGCCCAAGCTGCATTCGCACCGCGAGAACACGATCAGACTGGTAGATCTATAACATAGAACTTAAGTAGTCACACCAGCGGCGATGTCTCGAACGCGCTGATGGGTCATCTAGGACCCCAAAAAAGTTAAGGTGAGGAACGCAACATCTGAAAGTAAGTAGGGAGAAAAGCTTCCGCAGAGACATAGCACGGAGTAACAATCGCCTGGGTCAGGCATGTAAAGAAAAGGAGTCGACGGAGACGCTCTTATGCCACTAGACGATCACGACAACGATCGAGATGTAAGGTCGGGGTTCCACCGCCTGAGATCACACAGGACCAAACAAAACCCCTGCACAACACCCTACAACACTTCAGGGCAGTGACAGAACTCGACACGAGCCCCGTCGGACGCGACATCATTGTCCACAGCCCGAATTCGCAATCAGGCGATCGTAAACAGCTGTAACCAGGCCCGGCTATCTTTAAATGAAGCCTCGCTTTGTTTGTGGTGGCGCCGCGTTTCTCTGCCACAGTGGACAGCACAAAGCACCGGCGGAACTTGTTAGTCGCACGGTTGGTCCCGCTGGGCGCGTGTGAAATGGGGTTGTATGCGTTCCTTTGTTCATGCGCAGTCAGGATGACCATAAAAGCGCGAGCGGGAGACGGACAATTAGACAGTTCACCAACCCATTGCTACTCGCCTGACCACGACGAGACTTTTATCCCACTCATCCTCTGAAATGTCCGACACAGACGAGCTGATCAGGATGGCTTTCCAGGAAACCTGTGACGGTGTGCCCGCCCTAGACCCTAACGGCCAATTCGATATGACCAGGTTCAATTTCCCCTCTAATATGTTCAATGCGCAGCCCCTTCCCGACATGTCCACATCTGGCCTGGCGGGCGCGGACCTGGTGCCACCCGAGGGAACTCAAGAAGAGGCCGACCTGATGCAGATGCTGGAGGTAAGGTTCATATTAGGATATGCATATTCAATGCCAATCTGACCTTCTACAGGAAAACGGCATCAGCGTCGGCCTCACGGCTGGGGTCCCGTACATAGACCACACTCATGACCAAGGCCCCTCCCTGATCTTCCCGTCCGGCACCACATCCGCTATGACTATGTCTGCAACCGACGGGAACGGATATGCCACACAGTCCGCCGTGGATCCTGAATGGCTCTCGCGGAGTAAGTCGATATGGATCTACTGTGGCACGATACATTGCCACTAACGTTCTCTCTCCAGACTACTGTAAACCCGCTCCCCAGCCTTTGCCGCTTGCACTTACCTCTTCAGAGAATTTTGCAATGGCCGATGAGGCAATTCCACCGCCCCCCATTGCCCACAGAAAGAGGCCGGCGGAAGCTGACAGCGTCGCATGGCATACTGCCAAGCGCGGGAGGTGGGATGGCATAAGCGCGACGGAGGAAATCCTTCCATCCGAGCAAACACAATCCAGTAGGCTCTTGAGAGCCTACGAAGACACCGAGGGCAATGCCCTTGAGTATAACAATTACACAACAAGAACTTTCGGCGGTGAGGATAATATCCCCGCCGCCTTATCAGTCCCAGTCACTGTGCCGTCGTCATCCCAAGGGCTTTGGCCCACGATGACATCAATCACGACCCCAGCGACGCAGACAATGTTCATGACCGCTGGGTACAGCGGCCAACCCTTCTCTCTCCCGATCGGCGCGCAGCCCACAGTCCAGCAGCCCGCACCGATGCTGCCATGGGATACGATACCAGACACGCATCAACTATTCGGCTCGATGCCGTATATGCCGACGGAGTACGGCTTCGACTTCGCCCAGCCGTCTTTCACCACCGCAGAACAGTCGCCCCACGAGGAATTGCTGCCATGGCTGTCAAGCGCTGAGATGGAGGATCTCTTCTTGCTGCGGTCGATGCCTTGCATGCCGATCGAGAATAACCTTGATGCGTCCTTCGCCCCTGCCGCCGCACAGCCCTCCGACCAAGCCGAGCTGATGTCGCAGCCATCAAGGTACTCACTAAGGAGTCGACAGCCTCGTCGGGCGTGCCACATAAATCCTGCAGGGCCTCGGCCCTTCCCCTTCCCTGTCGCCGCCCCCACGTTCGACGCAGGACTATATCAGACAGATGATCAGCTCTCATCAGCTGGGATCGCGTCGGGGACATCCGGCTCATCTTCCTCGTCAACGGTGTCATCAACTTCCAAGCCCAAAAGGCGAAAGCAACCCCCTCGTGCTTGCGCGTCATCCTCATCCACGGCGCCATCGACAGCCAAGGCAAAAAATCAAAAACAACCACCTCGAGCATCCGGCTCGAAGGCGCCATCGACTGCGAAGCCCAAGAAGCGAAATATTCCTCCTCCACGGATATCGGGCGCGCCATCCTCCTCGTCGACGGCACCGTCGACAGCCAAGGCCAAAAAGCGAAAGCCCCCTCAAACACCGTATGACCCGAACGGGATCGGGTGCCATATCTGCAAGGGAGGCTTCACGAAGCAGTCAGAGGTAACGAAGCACCTCAAGACCAACAAGCACCGCCTGAACGTGTTCGCGTTGCTGTACCCGGAACTGGAACTGTGCGCGTCGCAGCTGAAGAAGAATTTCGCATGCCCGGAGTGCGGTAAGGGGATGGTCAGAGCGTGGGTGGTGGTTCGACACTTAGAACTGAAACATGGGACGACTGCGAAGAAAGTGAGCGTGAAAACGGTGGATGATGCAGGCGTGGAGACTGCAGACGATGTGGACGTGGAGAGAGTGGATGAGTCAGACGTGGGGACAGGGGACGACGCAGATGCGGATGACGATGAGTCGGATTGAGCATCTAGTAGGTGGAGAAGAGATTAAATCAGTTGTCCCTCTTTCAGCAAGAGAAGAATAGTCGGGAGTCTTCATGATCATGCAGTGACGACAATCGACTTGATTTACCTCGCTATCACTGCATAGATCTTGATCCCCTTGATTCTTTGTGAACGACCCGCACTGAGATTGTCTTTGACCTCAACATGACCGGTATTAATGAGCGGCGCCAACGGCTTTCCTGAGAATGCTCTGCGCTGTGAGTAGAGGGAATTGGAGATGATCGATGGAGCATACAGACGGAATAAACGAGGCTCGTGACGCGCGCGGCCTGTCGGGCCGGGGCGATGATTCGATGAACCACGTGTGTTTTTCTCAATCCTCTTGGTTCCCGTGTTTGTTATACAACCGTTGAATGCCAGAAGTCATCGAGATACAGCTTCAGTCGGATACAACACATATCTCCACAAAAACAGATGCTTACTCGGTCGCATTGAAGCATGTCGTCTACAAGGCAGTACATTCACCTATTGACTGTCGTATAAGGCTCAACACAATATACACAGGTCCACTCATATGTTCCTTATAGCAGCGTTGAGCAGATCCTTAGGAATCCATTGCGAAAAAAATTCAGGATCCATCGCTGCGCCTGGATTCTGCGACTTCCGCAACTGGGTAGTCTCCTCGTTCCCGGCCTGGTAGATCTGCTGCCACCTCTGTGAATCCCATAGTATAGAGGTCCATGTCTCTTCATCGGATTCGTTAATCGCCGCATACACATCGCTCGTCAAGCCCGAGCACCAGATATCGTACGCTGTGAATTTCTTCCTCGGCTCCTCCGGCGCCTGCTTTTCATCAGAGCCTGAGGCAGAAGGCTGGTTTGCGTCCGGTAACGCCGGTTCAGCAGGCAGAGTGGTACCAGTGGCAGTGGATTTCTGATGATCGTCGGCGACCGACGGAGGAATGGCTTCTGAGCCCTCTGACTGAGACACTTTCGTCTCGGGAGAAGGAGGTGGGGGGGCTTCAAAAACGTCGTGCGAGCTGCTAAAGCGAGAAAGATTCGGATGATGGGCACGTTCGCGTCCTCCTCCTCGAAAAGCCCTAGGTCATATGGGTCCATGACGTCCAATAACCCTGAATTTATTGTCATCGTATGACAATGGTCTTTATTGAACTGCAGCAGGATCACCGTAAGTGATTCGCAAACAGTCATTAGCCCTCGAATCAATCAGAACCACTTGACTATCAGAGCTGGAGAAAGCAGTGTGTCGTGGGCTGACCTTAACACAGAGAACAGTTGCTGTAAGAAAGGGGCACGTCAAATTTGGTGAGAAGATAGTAGACATACTTGCATCTACGACGATGAGGCTGGTATTGAGTGACCTCCAGGAGAGGAGAGGAGAGTGAGAGGAGAGGTCATCGACTGTTCATTCGGAAGCGTACAAGCGCCCGCATCAGAGCGTGTGTACATGCACGTGCACCCACGGTCGCTGCTCTCCAGCCCCCGCCCCCGCCGTCGACTGAATCAACGTCCTCACCACACAGCGTCTGGCCTAGACGGCGCTGGCGGTACATATCACCGACGTGACTCTTCCACGTCCTGCGCGCGCCTCTCACCTGCACGCACTTACACACACCGTCATACAATGCAGGCTGTATCCAACGCTGCTCGACTCTCCATCTACGCTCTGACGCGTCCACTTCCTTCGGGCCTCGATGTTGTCAAACGCACCACTACTTGACGTGCCCTGCCAGTGTAAGCCCTCTGCCCTCCCGCCTTCCATCCCTACCGTGCAACGCCACCCCGCCCGATCCCTGCGCCGCTCGTCTAAATCTGGTCCTGGATCAGCGTGTCCTGCAGCATATCCGTGATCGTGGCCGTCTTGATCCAATCGCGCTATGCTCTTGACCGTGAAATCATGCCGTTTGTGGCTAGCGAAGTGGGTACCTCTCTTGCCTGTTACGTCTCTGCCGCAGTTCCTTCCTCCCCTGCCTTTTCTGCGCCGTCCTCCGTACCTTCCTACTGATCTCGCCGCCCCGTCTGACTGACACAAATCCAAAGCATCTCCGCCGTCCCTATGTACGGCGCCCATGACGCCCCGCTCACCCAGCCGCACGTGCTCCTCGGTAGTCACTCCATCGGTGTGCTCCTCGGTATCCCCTACTCGCGCGCTTCGCCCAGGTCCAGTGTTCTGCGCAGTGCAGCGAGCGTGCGCGTCGCACGGAAGACGATGTAACCAGGGAAGTACGATGGAGACGTTGCGCTGATAATAGCGAAAGGAACGAGTGAGTGGGCGCGTGAGCATAAGAGACTGAGGCGCGAACGATGAGCATGGCGTTGGGGATCTGACGCGTTCGGACGCCGCTGTCGAGGATACTCATGCCCGCTTGCCGCGCGCGGCGTGTGCACGGATGTGCTGAACGATGTCGAGCACGAGCCCGGGACTCTCAGAACGCATGGAAGTGAATCAGTGAGCTTCAGTGAGTCATGTCGTCGATGAATCCGCCTGTCAGAGCAAGAAAAAAAGAAAAAACGAGGACGTTGTTCTTGCACAATGGACATCAGTGGCGGGCTCGACTGTGGGAGGGTGTGCGGACGGCGAGCTAACCACATTGTACACCCAGTACCCATCAAGCGAGCGCTCGTTCTGGGAGAGGCAGTGGAGAGGCGCGACTTTCGGTGCCGATCGGGACACAAGCGCCCACATCGGAGCGTGAGCAGGCACGTGCGCGCTGAGCGCGACCTCGACATCTGCGTCTCTCTCTCTTCGCCCGTCTTGTTCGCCTGCACGTTCTGCGGCCTGTCCGCGACGATTCCGAGCTTTTTGGTGGCTAGCTATGTGCGTCCCTGTTCAATTCTCCTAACTCTCTTGTTTTTACATCTTGACTTAACTTCGCCGTTTCTCCACCTCCGTCCCGCATTCCACATTCCAGCCCCTTCCCACCCAAGGCGCCTCTATCGTCCTGATCTACGGTGCTTCTGACGCCCTGCTCATCCGACCACGCGTGTTCCTCCTTGGACTCATCGGCGCCAGCACCGCCAAGCTCTTCCGTCTACCCTCGCCCCAGCTGCACTGAATTTACATTACCGTCTCCCGCGCAAACGCAACCCCGCTGTTCCCGAGCACCGTAGAAGTCGGTGGTACTTCCTTCTCGTCGTCTTCCACGCTCGCGCTGCTCGTGCATAACGTCCAGCGGCGCTACCCCGCGTGGTGGCTTGACCATCTCCCCCTGTTGCGCTCTCCCATTATCCTGTCCTGTAAGCTCATAAATGTACGCATTTGAGTGTTGGCTCAGATATGTGCATTCTTGAACCATGTCTGATGCACGCCGCACGGAAACTGCGCAGAAAGGTTTGTACGCGGGACATCACGTGCGCCGCTGACGGCTCTGAGAATCATACAGGCCGCCCTTGTCCAATGATCTCCTCGTCGCCTACACACTCGTCCTCACCGCCTCTGATTGTGAGCAAGATCAACACCACGTTCGGTTCCTCATCCCTCCCCGTCCATCAGTCAGACGTCCGCGAATGGTCTCCCGACGCCGCCACAAGACTTGCTCCTTGGGCTCGTCCGACACCAGTTACATTTTGGCTCCGCCATGTCGCCCGCGCTCAGCGGTACGGACGGCTTCGGTTGCATGGGCGCAGGCGACGCACTTGTATATCATCATTGCGACCGAGTGGGACCGGAGCGCGACTGATAATAAGGGGTATCGAAGGTCAATTACGCTTCGTCAGAGTGATTCGTGTATCATTCTTTCACGATGAACGAAGATGACCCTATAGCTGTCTATGATATACTGTTTTAGACAGTGCAATTGTCTCGAATGACCCTGTGCCTCACGCCTGTCTTGAGTTTCGGATAGGGAATAGTGTATATATACTATTAATGGACTGTACCGTTATGGTATTCAGCTCACTCTAGCTCCGATAGCGCTCACTTCCCGTGGCTGTTGTCCTTGGGAATCCTGTACGAGTACGTCGTTCTATCATCTAGTATCTCTCACCGTCTGCCCTTACACCTGTCCCACAGAACACTTTGTCGAACATGCCGGATTCGAATCCTGGATCTCAATTCCAGGACATCTGGAAATCGGCCCTCACGAAATACAAACAAGACACCGACCGCGACTATTTTGAAGGCTGGCTCGGGGAAGATTCTCCGGATGCTCTGTTTAGACTCCTCGACGACGAGCTGAAAAGTTTCAAGCAGTATCAGAAGAAGCAGAACAAAGTGCGAGCTGCGATTCAGCCCGTTCTTGAACTGGTGATTGTGTCCTCAAAGACGATCGGAGAATCTCTAGCGACGGCGAGCCCTGCATCTACCCATATTTCTGAGATGTATACCTAACTTCGGTGACGATAGGCATCCCCACCCGCGAAAGCGGTTTCTGTCGCCATTCGGGCGTTGCTAAAGGTGCGTGTTCCGGTTATCAATCTTTTTCTCAGGACAGATCTCAATGGCGTCGTCAATCTAGGCGGCAAAGGGCGTCAGTGGAAACTATGACATGATTATCGGGATGTTCGAGGAGATCAAAGGCTTCATGGGACGGCTGAAATGTCACATCCAACAAGAGATCACGGAAGCAATCAAGAAACTCATCGTTGACATCCTTGGGCAGCTACTCATGGTGCTCGGAGTGGCTACGAAGCGGATGAAGCAGAATCGACTTGGTAGGAGGTTTCAGTGTTCATCGGATCAGAAGGCTGATATGTTCAAAAGCAATCTCGAGGAAGAATACGGAAGTGACAGAAGCAATGGAAAATTTGCGGACCTTATCAAATCAGGAGGTTCCACAGACCACTTCGTCGAACAAGCCAGTCACAAACCCTGAATCAGACTTCCTTGTCGCTTGGGATCTAGCGATCACCACCTACAACCAACACACCGAGAGCTACTATCTTATTGAAGGCGGTTTGGTGGCCAATTCCCCTGATGCTCTTTTTGGGATCCTCGACAACGAGCTGAACAGCTTCCAGGAGTATCGGAAGAAGGGAGAGAAAGTTCGACGTGCAATTGAGCCAGTTCTCAATATGGTGAATGTGTTCTCAGAGACAATAGGAGAAGGTGTAGCAATGGTGAGCAACATGTCTGCCCAGATTGTCGGGATGATGTTGAACTTTGATGATATCAGGCATTCTCACCAGCGAAAGCGGTTTCTGTCGCTATCCGAGTCTTAATCAAGGTGTGTGTTCCGATTACCGTTTGAGGATGGATCTGAATGCCGTCATCGATCTAGGGTGCAAGGGACGTTAGTGCACACTATGACATGATTATCGAGATGTTCGAAAAGCTCAAAGGCTTTATGGGACGTCTGGACGTTTATATCAAACAAAATATCACTGACAAACTCAAGGGCCTCATCGTCGACATCCTCGCTCAGGTGCTCGTGGTGCTCGGAGTGGCCACAAAGTGGATAAACCAGAACCGTCTTTGTAAGAACGTTGCGTTATTCACTGGAGAATGTGGCTGATGGTAGGTTCCAGTTCAATATTCAAAGGTACTTGTCGGGAAGAACACGGAAGTGACGGATGCGATGAGGAAACTGGAAATGTTTATTCACCAGGAGGTTCCTATGGTCACCGCTGAGATTCATGGCAACGTGATGGCTATCAGAGGTATAGTCTTCATGAAGGATGATCTATACCTCATGTCTCATCCACGATGCAGATGATGGAATCCGACAGAGGATCCACTCCTGGCTCAAGCCACCTGATCCCACTACGAACTACAACACCGCTATCAAAACACGACAGGTGGGAACTGGCGAATGGTTTACCAAGGGACAGGATTTTCAAGACTGGATGAAGCTTCCAGGTTCATTCCTGTGGATTCATGGTATACGTGCGTCCACAAACCTTCGCTTATTGGAAGGTCGTTGACTGGAAGTATATACAGCTGGCAACGGCAAAACCGTTATTTGGTGAGGCTATTCCGACGCTAAACTCGTTGAACCATTGCTGACGCGTCTATCGCTTCACAACAGCTCTACAGCTATCGAGACTCTTCAAGCTTCAGTCGAATCCTCTGCCGCGTTGGCCTACTTCTACTTCACATTCAACGACTCCGAGAAGGTACTCTATCGAAATATGCTGCATTCGCTTGTCTATCAACTCTGCAAGCAATGTCCTCAGCCGTTGAGAGACCTCTACAACCGGAAGGACAACGGCTCCAAAGAGCCAACGGTGGAGGAGCTGCTCTATGTTTTGAAGATCACTGCTAGTTCATTCAGCCAGACTTACATCGTTCTTGACGGACTGGACGAGTGTGGTGGCTCAGAGCGAACAGATGTACTCAAATTCTTGACTGACATACAGAGCTGGAATCTGGAACCTCTTCATGTCCTTGCTGCAAGTCGGCCTGAGCAGGAAATCAAGGAGACCATGGACACTTTGCGCGGCGCTTGTCACGTCGATCTTCATGACGCAAAGTCACAGATCAATGACGATATCAAGGTGTACCTTGACAGTGTACTGCAGGACGACTCCCACCTGAATAAATGGGGACCTACGGAGAAGGCGCGAGTCAGAGACACTCTTGTCGAACGCGCAGATGGGATGTAAGTGAAGCTTATTGTCCGAATAGCATAAACACTGACGGGGAGTTCGCTATCAAGGTTTCAATGGGTGCGCTGTCAAATAGACAGCTTGCGACACTGCCATACACCCAAAGATCTCAGGAATGCTCTAGGATCACTGCCGAAAACGCTGGACGACACGTATGAACGGATACTGAGAACCATTCCAGATGAGCACCAGGAGAAGATCCATCGAATCTTGGAATTCCTCTGCTTCTCCGAACGTCCGATGCTGCTTGGAGAACTCGCCGAGGTTGTCACTGTGGCTATAGATTCCGATGGAAAGGCCCATTATGACTCTGAGAATCGCATGCGCGATTCATCGGACGTGCTCACAATATGCAGCAGTTTGGTCTCGCTTTCAGCCAGTTCAGATACCGCCAATGTTCTGAGATATGATAAATGGCACCCTGAATTTCTTCTCGAAACGGCCGCAGCGCGAATTCTGCGACTGTCGCACTTCTCTGTAAAAGAATACCTCTCCTCTCAAAGGATTCGAACAGGCCGAGCATCGGGTTACAGTGTCGATGCAGAGCTCGCCAGAAGGTCAATTGCCATGACATGCCTCGTATACCTGATGCGATTCAACACAGACAGACTAGACGAGAAAAGGATAAAAGGAGAGAAAGCTGCTGCCCTAACTCTATATGCAGCACGGCATTGGATATCCCATTTCCCGCAGCAGAGCCGCGACACTCCTCAGCCTCTACAGGATTTGGCACAAGAGTTCTTCCATATCCCCCGGCGAGCGAATTTTCTCAATTGGATCAGGATGTATGATTTTGATGGCTACTCGCATGACGTGGATTGGCATCGTGAAGCCAACACCATCCCTGATCCTCTTTACTATTCGTGCATGGCAGGATTTGTGGATGTCTCAAGATGGTTGGTCACCGAAGGCGCCAATGTCAATGCGCAAGGAGGTTATTACGGAAACGCGCTGCAGGCGGCGTGTTACGGTGGTCACGAATCCATCGTGCGACTGCTGCTGGATCGAGGTGCCGTCATCAACGCGCAAGGAGGAATGCATGGGAACACGCTGCAGGCGGCGTGTTACGGTGGTCACG
>CVKZ01000003.1:143266-155768 GCA_001457955.1 Heterobasidion annosum
AATATGCAGGCGTCAGAAGGTATGTATTTCTTTTCAGGTAGTCACCATGTGCTATGTCTCATATATATCATTGATGGTGTAGACGGCGCGCTCCGAGAAAAGATCCGCTTGTGGCTCAAGCCTCCTGATCCGACCACAAATTATAATACAGCCATAGAAGCGCGACAGGTCGGAACTGGCGCCTGGTTCATACAAAGCCAAGATTTTGTGGACTGGACGACGACACCAGGGTCATTCATGTGGATCTGTGGAATACGTGCGTCCACCAGGACCCGTCCCTTTCTATGGTTTCTTACGAAACACATCTGCAGCTGGCAATGGCAAAACAATTATCTGGTCAGGCTGTTATAAAGCCAGATATTTTGGATGTCACTGACGCGATTGACACATGACAGCGCTACAATTATCGAGGCTCTCAAACGTCAAGCTGATTCCTCTGTCGCTTTGGCCTACTTCTACTTCAACTTTAATGACTCTAAGAAGCTCGTCTATCGAAATATGCTGCATTCTCTTGTCTTCCAACTCCTTGGACGATGTTCCGGTCCATTGAGAGACCTCTACAAACGGACAGACAACGGCTCACAGCAGCCGACGTTAGACGAGCTGCTGGAAGTTCTGAAGAAGAGTATTGGCTTCTTCAGCCATGCATTCATCGTTATTGATGGACTGGACGAGTGCATTGGACCAGAGCGAACAAATGTGCTCAAATTCTTGGCCGAAATACAGAGCTGGAATCTGCAACCTCTTCATATTCTGGTAGCCAGTCGACTGGAGCAGGAAATCAAAGAGAAAATGGAGTCTTTGCCCGGTGCTTGTCATGTAGATCTCCACGGTGCAACGTCGCGTATCGACCAAGACATTCATCGGTTCCTCATAGCTCAACTGGAGAATGATCCTCATCTGAACAAATGGGAAGCAAAGGAGAAGGTGTCAATCAGAAATGCGCTTGTCGCACGTGCAGGTGGGATGTAAGTCGATGTCAACGCTGCGTGGCACGAAGGCGAACGCTGATGGGAAGCTTTGTACAAAGGTTCCAGTGGGTGCACTGTCAGCTGGACAGTCTGCGACACTGCGTCACGAACAACGATCTCAAAACTGCCTTGAATACTCTGCCTAAATCGCTGGACGAAACTTATGAACGCATACTGCGAAACATTCCAGACGATCACCAAGAGAAGATCCATCGAATCTTGCAATTCCTCTGTTTCTCGGAACGTCCGATGATGCTCGACGAACTCGCCGAGGTTGTCACAGTCACCATAAATTCTGATGGGACAGCTCATTACGACTCTAGGAACCGCATGCGCGATCCGTCGGATGTGCTCACAATATGTGGCAGCTTGGTCTTTTTGTCATTTCTTGGACCTGATGTCCATGGTCTGCGATCCGACAAGTGGCTCCCCGAAATCCCTCCCGATACGCTCGCAGGGAAACTTGTTCGATTATCGCACTTATCTGTTAAGGAATACTTGCGCTCTAGATGGAGTCAAACACCTAAAATGTTCGACTACAGCGCCAACGCAGCACACCTAGCCAACAGGGCAATCGCCAAGACCTGCATCACATATTTGATGCGATTCGACACAGACGGGCTAGATGAGAACAGGATGAAAGAAGATGAAGATGTGGCCCTAGCCTCGTATGCGGCACATTATTGGGTCTCACATTTCAAGCAGCGGGGACCCGATGCTGACTTGCCTCTTCAAGGTTTAGCTCAAGAGTTCTTTCATCTCTCTCGGCGAAGGTGCTTTCTGAACTGGATCAGAATGTATGATTTGGATCAAACCTGGAAATCCCCCAAATGGCACCGTGAAGCCAACGTCATCCCTGAACCTCTTTACTACTCAATTATGGGAGGGCTTTTTGATATCTCAGAATGGTTATTGACGCAAGGCGCCGAGGTAAACGCACAAGGAGGTCGGTACGGCAACGCGCTGCAGGCAGCGTCTGCACTTGGTTACGACCCGGTCGTACGACTGCTGCTGGATCGGGGTGCTGAAGTCAATGCACAAGGGGGAGCCTACGAGAACCCGGTGCAGGCGGCATCTTATTTTGGACACATATCCGTTCTAAAGCTGCTGTTGGATCGAGGTGCAGACATCAATGCGCAAGGAGGATACTACTTGACTGCACTGCAGGCGGCGTGTGCAGGTGGACACGAATCCATCGTGACACTGCTGTTGGACCAAGGCGCACATGTCAATGCACGAGGACTCTACGAGAGCGCACTGCGGGCGGCATCTTATCATGGTCGTAAAATCATTGTAACGTTGCTGCTGGATCGAGGTGCTGAGGTTGATGCACATGGAGGGTCGTATGGGAGTCCACTAGAGGCGGCATATCGAGGCGCAGAAAATGATACACAGAGGCAAGCAGACAATGTATCACAGGCAGCGTCTCAAGGCAATTACAAAGCCATCGCGCACTCGTTTCCAGAGAATGCTTCAGTTGCGGCAGGCGACACAGCTGGTTTGTGAATGTGGAAAACAGAATACTGTGCGTGGATTCTATGATATACCTTGTCAATCGTCTAACTGGATGAATTGGTGATTTCGTCCAATTAGAATTTGATGTCATAGACGCACAAGGGATAACGCATTGCCGACTGTCAGAAAACGTCCAGTAGCCGGAAGAGCTAATAAATGTGCATCTGTTGTTTACATAGCTGTCAACGAGACCGAGCGAGTGCGTAAGTGGTCGATAGATTGCATTCCTGCTGTTCTAAAGCAGAACAGTCCCTTCTGACATTCAGTGGAGCAACATGGACCCGATGATGGTGAATCGCAATGCGGATATTTTGATACCAATTAGAACCAGGCGACGAAGCTGGTCTTGAATGGGGGATGGGGGACATTGGGCATGGATTCAAAGATATGCTGCCGATTGGAAGAATCGATTGCCTTCTTCCAGCGATTAGGATTCGACGCTGTAAATCCACGAGTGATGGAGGATTGATACATGGGCAGCGCTGGACGTTGTATGGGCAAGTCTCGAGAGTACGTGCTCTGTAACAGATCGCAATACTGCCAAATACATACAGAAATAATCAAGTCCCATCTTGATGACATAGTCCTCTCGAAGACGTGTTGGCCTTTCAACTGAAGGAGAGTCCTTCCCAGAAGTTGCTCCTGTGATCGGCCTCTGGGTTGTGTCTGTAGGATCACACTGGGAGAACATACAGTGGTAGTATACAAACAGATTGCAAAGCGAGTGTACTGTGTATGCGGTGAGTTCGGCTTCTGATGATGATGTTTAGAAACCTTTTTGGAGCAACGCGGATCTGGTCAATGGTTATAAGGAGACGATTTTGAATCTGACCACAGCCCCTCAAGCGCTCGTCATTGCCCCGGCATTACATCGGCAGTTGTCCTGAATGCAAGGACGTGCGTCGTTTCTTCTTTCGTGTGGACGCACCAGTACTGAGGGGATCATCTCCGAGAGTACAGAGTGAGTACAGCAAGGTTATGCTTTACGATGAGTGTTCCCCAGACGCACTCTACACTCGCTCAAGCCTGCAATTTGAAAGTGGTTATTAATAACTGCATCGATGGTAACGAGGCCTGTGTAGAATAGCAAGCATACCAGCCTTCTTCAATGGCAGAGGTGCGTTTCATAACCCTATGGCCACGGAAGTGGTCAGCTCCCTCGGGCACGACTGGAACCGTTCATGAGAACGCCTAACAGGCGCCCGTTTCGGAGCGGAGTGCAGCCACGTGTGCGACTCGAGCGCCCATGATCGTCCCGGGTTCTCTCGACGACGCCTTATGCGGTGAGCGCCCAAGCCATTCGCGCTGTCGAACCTCCCGACGGTGTCCCTGCTCTCCCCGCACTCGCCTTCTTCTCCATCCAAGCTCACAACCGACTGGCTCGACGTCGACAGTCGACCGCGGCCCTGTTGCTCGGCATGTCGCTCGCTTAGATGGCTTCGGGTTAATCGCCGATACGACTCGACCACGCTTGTATTTAACCTTGCGCACGCCTTGCACCTATCCACCATCATACTACGCTGCTCGACTCGTTTTCCACGCTCTGACACGTCCGATTATTTCGGCCCTCGACGCCATCAAAGCCGCCACGGCCCCAAACAGTCCTTGACGCGCCCTGCCCCACACCCACGACATGTCCTCTCCGCCCTCCCGCCTCGCCCGCCTCCCTCCCATTCTCTCCCACTTCCTCGGCTACCGCGCGACGCCACCCCTCCCGCTCCCTGCGTTGCTCGTTTGGGTCTGGTCCTGGATCGGCGCATTCTGCGGCTTGTCCGTGATCATGGCCGTCTTTGGACAGGCGCGATACTTTCTCGAACGCGACGTCCCACTATTAGTGGCCAGCTATGTGCGTACGCGTTTTTGATTTTTTTTTTCGATTCTTTTCCCAATATACTATCATTGCCTTCACTATGCCTTTCCCGACGTTTCTCCGCCGCCTCCCTTCCCCACATTCCCCCGCGTTCGCCCCCGGTCCCTCCGCCCAACTGACTGACTGACCCCACACACAGGGCGCCTCCGCCGTCCTTATCTACGGCGCCCCCGACGCCCCATTCTCCCAGCCCCGCGCCCTCTTCGGCGGCCACTTCATCGGCGCGCTCCTCGGCACCTGCATCGCCAAGCTCTTCCGCCTCCTCCCGCCCGCGCGCTTCGCCCAGCTCCGCTGGCTCGCCGCCGCGCTCTCCTGCGCGACCGCCACCGCCGCGATGCAGATCACGGGCACCACGCACCCGCCCGCCGGCGCGACCGCGCTGCTCCCCAGCGTCGACGACGGCGTCGGCGAGATTGGGTGGTATTTTTTGCCCGTCGTGCTGCTGTCTTCGACGCTCGCGCTTGCGGTCGCGCTGCTCGTGAATAATGTCCAGCGGCGATACCCCGCGTGGTGGTTCGTGCCGCCCGCGCCGCCGAAGCCGCCTGTGCAGCCGAGCGCGGCGTCGAGCGTGAGCGTGGGCGCGGGGGACGTGGAGGCGACGCGCGTGGGGGACGAGGCAGAGCGGAAAGCGTGATCAATGGGCACGTGTGAAAACGTGATCCCGACCTGCTCAGCGATGACAGCGGGATCCGCAGGGGTGGCCGGCGGACGCAGATCCTGGTCGTGATCAGTGCCGAGGCTGACCGCTGCGATGGCCAAGGATGGCGGTCGCGTGGCCGGCCAGTGTTGCGGTGCCCTTGGCATCTGTATCTCGACTTGCCTATATTATCATACCATCATTTGCTGGTGCATCGAACGATCTCGGGCGCGGGACTCGCCGGCTGCATACTTGACGGGTATCGGATGTCAATTCACGATCCAAAATTCACGCATACATCGAGGATCTTGCGTCGTACAGGGATGTTGGAATGAGAATCAAGGTACTTGGGTCCACAAAATTCGCGGAGCCGTCGCCCAACTTGCACGTGATGTCTCCTCGAACCCGTCGTCTGAAAACTTTCTGTGCACATCATACACCCAAGTTGGACATCACGAATTCACGTACCCTTTCAAATGCCGTATATTGATTGGGTTCATGATGCGGTTTTCTGGATGGTGGAGCACGGCGATGGAGGGGCAAGAATCAGCGCCAGGTAAGACTCACATATCACTCGTTGTCGACCGGCGGTGCTGACCACGCTTTACTTCAGAATGGTTTATCGTTTTTATCCACAGGCAAATCATGTCTCCATAACTGTCTTGATGCTGTACCGTATTTTACAATGCGAGCGTCCCGAAATATTTGAGCATCTCACGACTGGACAAGCATAACTCTCAGCGACGAGCGTTTGGGCTTCGAATAAGACCTTTTACTGGAATTGTTTATTCTTGTACTCAACTTGGATATTAACGCTCCGCAGTAGCGCTCACTCTTCATAGCTATGGACTTAGTACGGCCTCCTCCACGTGGTTCCATCACCCTCTCCTCCCTTTCCCTCTTACCCTTGTCCCACAGAACACTTTGTCCAACATGGCAGATATAAATGCTAAGCTGCAATTCCAGGAGATCTGGATAGCAGCGCTCACGAGATACAAACAAGACACCAAGCGCGACTATCTTGATCATGGGCTGGAGGCAGATTCCCCCGATGCTCTTTGTCGAGTCCTCGATAAGGAACTGGGCAAGTTCAAGCAGTATCGGAAGAAGGGCGAAAAAGTTCATAATGCTATCAAGCCAGTTCTGGAGCTGGTTAATATGCCCTCGGAGACAATAGGAGAGAGTCTAGCAACAGTGAGCATCGCCTCTTGCCTAGATTTCCAAGATAGATTTAACTTCGGTGGTACTAGGTATTTCCACTAGCAACAGCGGTCTGTGTCGCTATTCAGGTACTGCTAAAGGTATGTCAGCCGTTACAGATTCGAAAATGAACTTCAACTATGCCATCGAGCTAGGCTGCAAAGGATGTCAGTGCGAACTATGACATGATCATTGAAATCTTCGAGGAGCTCAAGCACTTACTGCTCGGCTGGACATTCACACCAAAGAAGAGATCACAAAACCGCTCAAGCAGCTCATCATCGAGATTCTTGCGCAGCTGCTCGTAGTGCTTGGAGTGGCCACAAAGTAGATAAAGCAGAACGGTGCTAGTAAGAGCTCACACTGTCTGCCCGATAATGGGGCTGATGGTATTTTGTAGCCAAATACATCAAAGTACTCATCGAGAAGGACATGGAGTTGTCAGGTGCGATGGGAAGACTGCGGATGTTATCGAACCAAGAGGTCCCTACGGTCGCTGCCACGATATTAGCGACGACGACAAAAACTTCTCGCAACGTGCAATCCTTAAGAGGTACAACCTTCTTTGCAGACAATGATCGCATATCTCATATAAAATCGGCGATGTAGACGCCGTCCTCCGAGATCAAATCCGCTTCTGGTTCAAGCCGCCTGATCCGACCACAAATTATAATACAGCTATAGATGCACGACAGGTTGGAACCGGTACCTGGTTTATAGAGAGTCAAGATTTTGTGGACTGGACAACGGCACCGGGTTCGTTTATGTGGATCCATGGTATTCGTACGTCCAGGGGTTTCCCTTCTTTTTCGATATTGATGAAATGCAAATCCAGCTGGCAACGACAAAACAATCATATGGTGAGGCTGCATTTGGACGAGACACTTCAAACATCACTGATGCATCTACTGTACGACAGCTCTACAGTCAATGGATCTCTTCAACACCGAGCTGATTCCGCGCTCGCATATTTTTATTTCAACTTCAACGAACCCGAGAAGCTAATATTTCGAAACATGCTCCACTCGCTTGTCTTTCAACTCTGGAACCAATGCCCTGGGAGCTCGGACCCCTTGATGGTCCTTTA
This sequence comes from Heterobasidion annosum, assembly GCA_001457955.1. Classification (NCBI taxonomy): domain Eukaryota; kingdom Fungi; phylum Basidiomycota; class Agaricomycetes; order Russulales; family Bondarzewiaceae; genus Heterobasidion; species Heterobasidion annosum. The sequence goes on from CVKZ01000003.1 coordinate 150,547, forward strand.
CGAGATACATATGCACTCGCAGCAGCCAACAGTGGATGAGCTCCTCGATGTTTTGAAGAAGAGTATTGGGTTCTTCAGTCACACGTTCATTGTTATCGATGGAGTGGACGAATGCATTAGACCAGAGCGGACAAGTGTGCTCGAATTCTTGGCCGAAATCCAGAGCTGGGATCTGCAACCTCTGCATATGCTGGCAGCCAGTCGGCCAGAGCAGGAAATCAAGGAGAAGATAGACTCTTTTCACGGTGCGCGTCAAGTGAATCTCTATGACTATGTCCTGCATCAGACAAGACATTGATCTGTTCCTCGTTGCTCAACTGGAGAAGGACCCCCATCTTAAAAAATGGGGACCGAAGGAGAAAGAATTTATTAGAAGTACTCTTGTCAGACGTGCAGATGGCATGTAAGTCAATGTCAACGCTGCGTCACACGAAATCGAACACTGACGGGGAACTCGGTGCAAAGGTTCCAGTGGGTGCACTGTCAATTAGACTATTTGCGACACTGCTACACAATCCCGGAACCTGAGACGGCTCTTGACACTCTGCCAAAAACGCTGGATGAGACGTATGAACGCATACTGCGAAATATTCCAGATCACCATCAAGAGAAGATTCATCAGATCCTTCACTTTCTCTGTTTCTCCGAACGGCCAATGCTGCTTGGCGAACTCGCGGAGGTTGCTGCTGTGACCATTAACCCGGAAGGAAATGCGCATTACGATGGGATCCGCACTTCTCTGTGAAAGAATACCTGATATCTAAACGTATTCGAACAGGTGAAGCATCAGGCTACAGTGTCAACGCCGAGCTAGCTCACAGGTCAATTGCCATGACATGCCTCGCATATCTGATGCGATTCGACACAGACGAGCTGGATAAGAAAAGAATGATGGGAGACAATGATGTAGCCCTAGCTTCATATGCGGCACAGCATTGGGTCTTACATTTCAAGCAGCAGGGCTCCAATACTCATCGGCCTCTACAGGATCTGGTGCAAGAGTTTCTTCATCTCTCCCGGCGAGCACAGTTTCTGAATTGGATTAGGATGTACGATGTGGACAGATCATGTATTTACGCCAGATCGCCTAAGGCCGATGCTGTTGCTGAACCTCTTTACTATTCATGCAGCGCGGGACTTCTAGATATCTCAGGGTGGTTATTGACCGAAGGTGCCGATATCGATGCACAAGGAGGACGGTACGGCAACGCGCTGCAGGTTGCGTCTAGACATGGCCAGGAAGCTATCGTGCGGCTGCTGCTGGATCGAGGTGCCGATATTAATGCACAAGGAGGAAAGTACGGGAACGCACTGCAGGTGGCATCTGGAGGTGGTTGTAAGGCCACCGTGCAATTGCTACTGGATGAAGGCGCGGAGGTCAATGCACAAGGAGGAAAGTATGGGAACGTACTGCAGGCATCGTGCGGCGGAGAGTATACTATAGAACTGCAGTGATCGGAGGTGTCTCAGGATGACTACAAAGCCCTCGTGCAACTGCTCCTAGATCGAGGCGCGGAGGTGAATGCGCAAGGTGGATAATACGGGAGCGCACTGCAAGCGGCGTCTTCTCGTGGCCTAGAAGCGATCGTGCGACTGCTGCTGGATCGAGGCGCAGAGGTCAATGCACAAGGTGGAAAATACGGCGACGCCCTGCAGGCTGCGTCTAGGAATGGTGATGAAGATATCGTACAACTACTGCTGGATCGAGGTGCGGAGGTCAATGCACAAGGTGGAAAATACGGAAATGCACTGCAGGCGGCGTCATACCGTGGCCGCAGAGCCATCGTGCAACTACTACTGGATCAAGGTGCTGATGTCGACGCACAAGGAGGGGAGTATGGGAATGCACTACAGGCAGCGTCGTGCGGAGGGAAAAGCCAGCCGGTGTCTCAGGATGACTACAAAGCCCTCGTGCAACTGCTCCTAGATCGAGGCGCGGAGGTGAATGCGCAAAGTGGATAATACGGGAGCGCACTGCAAGCGGCGTCTTATCGTGGCCCCGAAGCGATCGTGTGGCTGCTGCTGGATAGAGGCGCGGAGGTCAATACACAAGGTGGAAACCACGGGAATGCACTGCAGACGGCGTCATACCGTGGCCGCAGAGCCATCGTGCAACTATTACTGGATCAAGGTGCTGATGTCGACGCGCAAGGAGGAGAGCATAGAAGCGCGTTGTGGGCGGCGTTGACTCCTAATGAACGAGACCTCCGTCATCTATCCTTCCGCCAGCCGAATGGAGAGGTATCGAGAGTCCTGTGGGATGCCGGTGCCAGACTTTTCACCATGCCATCCGGGGCGCATTCAGAAGAGTACATCTCTCGGCTGCCAGACATGGACTCGATGACATTCGGAAGGGGCTCGAAGACATCCAAACCACGCAGCAGCAAGCGACACAGCTGGCTTGGAAAATGGGATGGAAAACAATGTGCGTGAGTTCAGATATATGCTTCTTCAAGCGCGTCTTATGGATCTATGCTGTAGATACACGACAGATGTAGCACTGATATAGTGACGGTACGGGAGCTCGGGAGCACGTACAATTTGGAGGACATGAACATCCGATGTGCAGCTGTAGGAGGTCGATACGCAATCGAATAGAGTCATACACAATCAGTCCGCATCTTGATGAGACGGGAAGAAACGGCCTACATCGAGGTATGGGCACCGAAGTTGGAGTCTTTCGAGAGGACGATGTGAATAGTACGCTGCCAGAGAACTTCCACTGGCCATGCGCTGCGCACACAAGTGCCCCGTCAACGTATCGAAGTCTATAACACCCGGCATCGCTCGTTCCCGCTCCCGCGCGACGTATGGTTGCGTGATATCACCGCACCAGACGGCCTGCAGGGGTTCAGGAGAGACACGGGCGGTCTACCAATGTGTATTTGTAGTCCACAAAAACGTGAGTGAGGGCAGGAGCATCTGAGCCGGTGGTCAGCATACATACTGGTACATACCGAAGGTTGCTGTCAGCCTGTCACCACTGGATTGTCGGACGGCCCCTTAACGACAAAAGGGCTTCATTCTGTAGGAGGCAGCGCAGGCGCGTTGTGGGCGGCGCGCACGTTCGACGCCATCCGACGGAGCAAGGCGCGACGTGTGGAACAGCGCGCAGAGTCCACCGCACCGTCGCAGAAGCCGACACGACGGGGCGGAGTCAACCTGGAGTCACTCGCACAAGCCTGCACAAGCCCACGTCAAAGCACGTGATGTGCCTTCCCGCTGAGCGTGATCAGCGCGATCCCGCCAACCGACGCGACGTTGCCGACTCACTCCCTTCGGCCGTTTCGCTCGCCTGCTCTCCGTTCCCTCAACCGCCGCCCTGCCCGTCTGCGTTTCGTCCTGCATCCGCCCGCTCTTCGTTATCACGGCCGTCTTTAGCTGGGCACGCGTGCGCTCCTTTCTTTGCTCCGATTGAATGCATCCACTTCCTTCCTTCCTCCCGCCTTTTCTTACGTCTGCAATCCGCACTCTACCCCCGCGCATGTCTCTTCCAGCACTCGGATTGACTGACCTCGCCTAGGGTGCCTCTGCCGACCTCATTTGTGGCGCTTACGGTGTCTTGCTCGCAAAACCTCGGTGCGCTCCTCGGCACCAACATTCCCTATCTCCTCTGCCTCCTCCTGCTTGCCCGCGCTGCGTGTAAACAACGCCCAGCGGCGCTGTCCCGTGGTATGGCTCGTGCCGCCTGTGCCTGCGCAGCCGGCGCGTGCAGTCGAGCGCGGCATCGAGCGTGAGCACAGGAGATGGGGAGGGGTACCCGCGTGAAGAATGAGGTAGAGCGGAAGTTGTGAGCGCATACGAAACCAGAAGCCGGTCTTGCACCGTCCTCAATGACATCAGGATCTGCGGGCGATGGCCTGATGGACGTAGAGTGTGACAGCGACCAGCACCAGGACTAGAGATACGGTGCTTAGCGAGGGTGATAGCTAGTCACAGCCAGGCGCTTGTACCTTATCCATATTATAATAGCCTCGTCTGCCGGTGCGTCGAACGGGCTCGGGCGCAGGACTTGCACGCGTGCAGACGAAATGATGCCTGCGTCCTCGTGCAGTGCCGGATGTTGATCCACGATCCAGGCTTCACGTATGCATCGCTATGCATCGGCGATTCTACGTCGTACGGGGCAGACGAATAGTGGAACCGATAGGTAGGTGCGGCCCCTCGCTCGATCATGCCGTAGCATTCTGTTCCTAAATCGCTGTCCTCCCCCCATCGCTCGTCTTCATCCACCACGGAGAGAAACTCAAGCCGAGGACGGCTGCGTCGTCGGCCAGGCTGGTTGATCCGCTAGACCCATCCGTCCCATAAGGCCCTGAAAACCCGCACATGTGCAGAACGTATAGATCTTGAGCAGCACTGTGCGGGACGCTGATCCACAATTCACGCCCCACAGGATACCTCGTCGTGCAGAAACATGGAGCCAGAAATCAAAGTGACGAACGAAGCCGCCGGCTACGACACCGCTTTATATCTCGGACCCGTCCAAGGACTGAGTATGACTATCTGACGTCTGACGTGCATGGAACCAGATATAAGGACCCTCGCTGATCCCTCGCACTCATCCACGTCCCTCAAAGCCTCAGGGATTCCCCCCTACACACGACCCATGTCGTTACTCACCGGGTCGATCGTCACCACAAGCACGAGCATCGTGCCCTCTGTCGCAGGATCCGCCGCACCGACGGTGGCTCTAGTCCTCTCTCTTCGCTTCCAGAGACTGGGCTTGTGGTTCTGCCGCGGCCTGCTTTACATCGTACACCTGCTCATTCTCCTCATCGCAGCCATGTACGCACCTTTCCTTATTCCACGCGATTCTGAGAATAAAAGCTGATGAAAAGTGACCGTTGATGCGGCAGTGTACCCCGAACGCTCCTCCATCCAAGGCAGAGGCCACACCAACCAGTCGCCTTTCCTGGAAGGGGTCATGAGTTCGTGCCAAGAAAGGCGACAGACTCCCGTTCGCCCTGCCCCGCGCTCAACACCCTCGCGAACCACGGATACCTGTACGTCTCGCCTATCCCCTCCCAACGCACCACCCATTCCGCCGCCTCTGCCCTACTCATCATCTCCACACGCGTCCACCAGCCCACGCGACGGGCGCAACATCCATGCCTCCCAGCTCATCTCCGCCCTCCGCGAAGGACTCCACCTCTCCCTCCCCCTCTCCCTCTTCCTCACCTTCGGCTCGTACCTCCTCCTCGGCCAGTTCCGCCACCTCT
>CVKZ01000003.1:170830-182863 GCA_001457955.1 Heterobasidion annosum
CGCTGCCGAGGAGGCGCCAGAGCCACGCGAGGGGCGGGGACGGCGGCGCGAGCGGCGCGGCGGGCGCGAGGGCAAACGAGTCGGCGACGAGGGCATCGCCGCCGACGGCCGCGAAGGGGAAGTAGTCCGGGCTCGGGAGTCCTGTGCGTGCGTGCGGCTGCGATGGGCGAGGGCGTCGACGCACGCGGGGGGCGGGTACTCACCGCCGGCGAACGCTATCATGTGCTCTCGCCCCATGTACTTCTGCAGGCCCTTGAGCGGCGACATCTTGCGCGCCTTGGCGAGGTCGGAGAGGTGGTGCGAGAGGTCGACCGCGTCGTGTGTTTTCTCTGCGTCCATCGTGTGCGGCGACTGTGTCGGTGGAGAGTGATGGTGATGGGAATGAAGCAGAGAGGGGCGACGAGGGTGCGACCTTGTGCCATTGATAAGAGCATGACTATGCAGCAGTAGTAAGCGACGCGGTTGGGAATTGAGAACCAAGTTTGGCCCCGGCCAGCGCCGTTCCGCTCGACGATGGTTCCGATAGCGGTGCTGCTGACTGGCTCGTACACGCTGCGCAAGTATAGTAGCCAGGGATCATTCCCGCACACGCGTAGCCCGGCCGGACTGAGCAGAGCAGTGGTAGAGACCTGCAGTGGCTGGTGCTGAACGCGGGTCGGATCGAGAAGAGATTCGACGCGTGCTCGACGACGACGTCTTCAGCATAGATGGCGACACTGTGAACGAGAACACGAATGGATCAGTGAAGAGGGATCTCGTTCGCCTCGCCGATACGAGAACAGATCATGGCAAGCCGGCACAGTCGCCGCGCGGCTTCTCGTACGCGCCAAACCTGCAGCCTGCGTGAAGCTGAACGCTGCGTTGCGGCGCGAAATGGCAAACAGAGAACGTGTTGAGCGTTCTGGTGTACGGAGCAGAGGGTATAGTCTAAGACGGACATCGCGCCATCGGTCACTTGGATGGTGCCAAACAAGCATGCGGCATAACGTTAGAAGGACGACAGCCTTCTTTCTGCCATGACATCTCTACTTATTAGATGCAAACGCTAATCGAGACGTTGGGGGAGGACATGAGTTGAAGCTATTTGAGCTTTCATGTTCTCGATTATGGCAACTCTTCCTGTAGCCACAAGGCCTTGATATCGATGCTAAATCCTCGGAGTCCGAGCGAAAGAAGTCGTGGCATGCGCAAAGTCAAACCCAGACACTCAATTGGGGTCGTCTCGCATTAGCGCGCCCCTCGGCTCACGCCGCTGGGGAGCGATGATCGATAAGGCGTTGAAGCGCGAGGCCCGTAGGGGCGAGCAGATCGAGTGACGAAATTCGCGCTGAAATGCTCGAGCGCACACGGGAGCGCCGAGATCTGGAGCTGGAGAAGCCCACGCAACGAAGCCCTCACGAGAGCAGGGATCTGCCAGCCAGCGCGCCAAATATATATGAAAATGAAAATGCCATTCTGACGATCTTCCAGGAACAAGAAGTTCGGACGAGAACAGCTGCGTAGCTCCGGATGTACTAGCCCACACCTGTTGGGTTGTCGAACCGCGATGTTCAGAGCAATGTTTAAAAGGACCAAGAGGTCGAGCACAGCGTACCTCGACATGAGAGACCTGCGTTGATCACGCCGAGAAGGCTCCCCTCTTACACACAACGCCATACATCGAGCGCTCGTTACGCGGCTTCTTGTCGGGTTGGAAGACGACGTCAAAGAAGATGCGACTCTGTCGTGTACAGTAGATGTGTGAATTCGCATGGCCAGCGGGAAATTTAAGTTCACGAACCTGCTGAGAAGCCGTCGAGGAACCTTACAAGAAGCGCGATATGCCAGTGTCCGAGGCGTGGCGATGCGCTAAGAGGCATGAAGGAGCCCGCAGCGGCCCCAACGCCTTGACGGGAGGTCAAAAATCTCCACGGCGACGGCGACGTGAATGCAGGTGATGCTCACAAGGTGGCCAGGGGCGGGCGATGTGGAGGGGGAAAGGGGAAACAGACCCAAAGATTTTGAGAAACCGGAGCGTTGCCTTTTAAAAAGGGCCCAAGGGTCCGGATCGGAGTGCGCAGTGCGGCCCCGGGGCCGGCCAGAGCAGCCTCAATGGACTACAAATTCGGTCTCAACCTCGGCGACAGAGGGCGGGATCAGAAACTGGAAAACATAGTGCGCTTTAGCGGACCTAGCACACAGAAGGCGGTCCACTTCGGGGTTGGAAGGACGAGACAGTAACCCAGCTCAGAGGGGATGTCCAGAGGTGGCTATATCTGGTCCGTTGCGAAAGAGGTCATTCTTCGTGACTTGAGACCTTGGTGGTTACCAAAAGGTCGTTGGCCCCTCTACGATTGCACCGACATTCACGAGGTCGGTCAAGATCGATAAGAGAGTGGAGAAGCAAGAGCCTCGCAAACGGCTCAAGGTGAACCGGTGAAGGGTCGGATTAGACGAAGAGGATGATTGCGCTGCGGACACTCAAAGTGGCGGCTGTGGCGGTCGGCGTCGGGGAGGGAAAACGGTGGCGCGGCGCGTCGGCGGGGAAACAGCCGCCGCACGGGATCCGATTCCTTATCCACCACCATCACCTCCACTTCACGTCTTTCGCTCGTCGGCGGAGGGTTAGCAGGAAAGGGTTAGCAGGTCGAGGGTTGAGAGGTCCGCACTTGCCGTTTCACGTCCCCGTTGCACCTGCTGACCCTCCCTTTCCAGGTTTTTGAAGAAAGCAGATCAGAAGAGGCATTGTATTTAAGTAAAATGGCGTATCAGTTTCCTAGGAAGGGGTGTTTCAAGTGCGGTAACTGTGCGTTCTTCGGCTCCCGTCCTGTATCCCAACTCTGAGCTTGTTCTGGCAATTGCGCGTTCAGTGGGGCACATCGCCGAGAACTGTTCGTCCGACCAGCGGCTGTGCTACAACTGCCGCCAACCTGGCCACGAATCGTCCGCCTGCCCTTCTCCCCGCACTGTCTCTGCGAAGCAGTGCTACTCTTGCGGCGGTGTCGGTCATATCCAAGCGGAATGTCCTAGTCTCCGTCTCCAGGGTGGGAACCAGAAGTGCTACGTATGTCGTCCTGCTGTGATTGAAAACTTCCTCTGACGCCATCGACACGACACAAGAACTGCGGCCGCTTTGGACACATCGCACGGGCTTGCCCCAACGGCGCAGGGGGTGGAATGGGATTCGCTTCCCGTGCTCCTCCCCCTGGCCGCGGCCTCAACACGTCTACACTTCCCCCTGTGAAGTGTTACCGTTGCGGCGGGCCAAACCACATGGCCAGGTCAGTACTCCTGCCTCTGTTCCTCCTTCCCCACTGAACCTCCCGTGCGACAGGGACTGCCTTGCTGCCCCTGGCACTCTCGCTGACGGCATCAACGGTCTTCCGGCGGCAAGTCTGAACAAGACCAAGACATGCTACAAGTGCCAGCAGGAAGGACACGTACGTCACCGGTCATATGCTCGACCGTCCCACGCCTGATTGACTTCCCTGTTTCGCTCTCCAGATCGCCAGAGAATGCCCCGAGAACACCGATTACGTCGCCTAAACCAAAGTATGCGCGGACTGGTTCTTCTGCATGCGTCGTCTGGGGGGGGAGGATAGGCATCAAGCGAGATTCGGCAGAGTGTTGTGTTGTGAATTATTTTTCTCCTGGCCGCTGTATAGTCTTGTGCTTCGAATATTGGACAGCATCAGCTTCTGCACCAGTTATTCGGCATCTATGCTTCCGAAGCTTCGGCGATGTATGTTCGTGGCCATGAGATGTCTTGACTTGGTCGAGACATGAGGACCTTTGCAAGTCACAACGAGTCGGCGTAGATTCGATACTCTACTAAGCCTTCAAGCACACGTCGGTGTGGATATTTCGCAACTTTTCTCCAATCAATTCTATTCGTGACAGTATTGTCTACTCAAAGAATATGGTGATAGTGGCTGTGGTTGCTTTCACGACGGACTGCAGCAGACAAAAATCAGTTGTAAACCTCGAAGGCGCACCGGAAAAATCAGTTCTTGATATTGCATGCGTGTTTCGGACACTCGTAGCATTCACCTCCTCGAGCTTCCAATCTCAGACTTCCCTCGTTTCTCTCCATTGAAAACCTCGAGAAACCTGACATGGCTGTTTGCCAAACGATGAGCCTGCTGGGCACAACACCCATGACTGGGGTTTGGGCCTTGGCGAAATGCGCACCAGACGGCACGGCGATTGTCGGCCTGGTGAGAAACCCGCAGAGAGTGGCGTAGCACAAGCGGGGAGCGGCGGAGACCATAAAATTTGGATTCCCTATGCGTATGGTTTTCTACGACCGGCCCATCGTTTGTCGCAAGCGCGAGACGCGCTCTGCATTTATCACGTGGTGGGAAATCGATATCCTCCGCGACGACAAGCACACGGAGTTCAAAATCCCAGTCGAACGAACCTCAGCGGACCAGTAGCGGACCGTCGTGGCAACCAACTCCGATTTTTAGGCAGCCTCCAGCGCACTCATCCCCGTCAACGGCCTGAAGCTATGCGAGGGCCACTCTGGAGCGACATTGCATCGCTTGCCAACATGGGTGAGGGTAGCCGTCTCATTCCCAACTGGCTGCAGCCGTGACAGCATCCGGGTAATCTAGGAGATGGGTTGTTGGTACCACGGGTCTCACGGTGAAGACTTACAGGTAATTAATGACCTCGAAGGTTGCGCCATGGAGTGCCTTCGAACCGACAAAGCACCTGGAGGGTGGACGTTATCGGATTTCCTCGATGGAACAGTCTCTGACATGCGTGTACACATTGCCAACACAGTGGCGGCCTTCTGGCCTCTACCATGCACACCCACAACTCCGCCTATCGTTCCTGGATCATAATGAAGAATTGTGAGTCGATTCCATTTCGAGTGGGCCTGCTCCGTCGTCGGATGAGTGTCTGCGCATTCTGACTTTCAAAACGTTCATAGGAGCGACTTACAGCCGTGCAATGTCCTCATATACAGTTCTCCTCGGAGAAGCCGTGACTGAGATATATCCATCGCTCCCAATATCTATCCAAGTCATAGAGCAGGTGCTGAATCCCCATTAGCACGGTCAAGTTTATCCTCTGGATAACGTACCATCTGTCCGCCATGTGCTTCCATGCTCCTCACTTGGGCGAAGAAGGTTCTGCGCCCTTTAAGGTCTCTACGGCTATGGTACTACACTCGCCCGAGTTGAAAACACGATGTGCGATCCGTTAATCAGTCGCGAGTCAGCGGCTCCAAGCAAGTATGTGTCATGATTGATTCGTGGCTCACCGCGGTGTAGAGCTGATCGTGATAGTGGTTTCAAGACGGAGCTCCCCATATTCTCGGACCGACGGACACTCCTACGATGGATGGGATAGAATGAGCTCAATAACCATGGACAGAGATACTTTGAGCAGAATCGATTTAAGCCAAGCGCGAGAAATGAACATGGCTAGGCGGCTCTAGTGCCTGTTTCGGGCAACCAATGGCACACTAGCAAAGCCTCGCACACCCAGTCTCTCGGCTGACTACCCACGGAGAACACCGGTCAGCGTCTGTTCTCTGTGATGCATTTTTTAACGACTCGATTGAAAACTGTATGCAACAGTAATGGCGTCTCGTCGGCCGACGGAGTGTGCAGCCATAATCCCATCTGAAAATATCTGCGCCCACAAGCAATGCATTCCATCTCATTGCATATTTTCGCTCCTCGTGGTCAGTGCGTGTGTCGTACTTGCCTTGCCCAGGATAGCCGATCCGTTCGGCGGGACGTTTTTCCCGCCCACGTAAGATCTCCTCGCCCACATCGCTCTTCTCATCGTAGGCTGGATGTGGATCCAGTATTACCCCGGGTGTGTTACACTTAATTGACGCATAATTCAAGTCCCCGACCGGCTGCTTTCCTATTTTAGTCTCTTGCCCTAGTCCCTTGTCTGCTTCTTCCCTGCGCGCATAGTCCAAGGTGCGTTTTTCTGACTGCGGCGAAGCTGTGACATTGTGAATCTGACATAATATGGCACCGTTGAGGCCTATCTAGATCCCAACGTTCGATGGAGTATCCTGAAACAACTTAGTGGGATAAATTTGACCACTGCTAACACCCTCGTGATCCTTGTAGAGGTTTCTCTCTGCTATCCGATACGCCTGGCGGTGTTTCAGAACGGCAGCGTTCCGACCTCCTGAAATGACTTCCAGCAACGCCCCTCCGTGACATTTTCCTTGTCTCTTCCATACGCGGAAGCCGTTCTCTTCTGTCCCGCTTGCCTGGCTCGAGCGGGGCGTGAATCTTGTGGAGACTTTGTCTGGTAGCCGATACCTGAGGGGACTCGCTGCTCAACTCTTCACCTCGTCTCGCCGCCCGTCCAGTCGGAAGTCGGCAAACTTGTGCATTTCTGGCTTGCTTCCACACCTCCCGATCACACCTATCTGCAACTTGTCCTCCACTTTCTCCCACCAACATCCTTTTCTGAGACGTAGGGTAATACGGCATGCTCACGATGTTTTCACACGATGCATAAACCAGGGTTCCAGCGGAGTTTTGGGCAAAGCTCGGGCCTTCTAACAGCTTCTGTAACGATGGAGCAGAAGATGGAGAAGTGTGGTCGTACACATGGGGAAAAACTGACGCCACTGCTCGGCTCAAGTGCGCAGACCCCTGGACTTGGAATGTCGTCCAACTCTTTGCAGAGCAATACCCTGACACGAGACCCTTAAAACGAAGTGACCCTCTTTTGATCTTATCTCTCATCAGTATGCGCCAAGAGCGCGTCTTCCCGAGGTCACGTCGAGCGAGAGCCGATATTTTCTCTTCGCTCGGTCAGGTACCCAGGCCTTTTGTGTTGCACGTGCAGAGTGGTATATAAGGGTCGCGAAGCATTTCTGACGGCTGGCCATCATCGATCGTCCCCTCGTCAAACTGTATGCCCCACTCCCCCGTCGTCTCGCTTACTACCTGATTGCTCACCGTCCCATCCCTCAGTCTTCATGAATCTCGCTGCACCACCGTGCGTGAAATTCATCTGCGTTTGAGTCTCATTCCATACGCTTCTTGTAAGGCTGCACGGCGGCCTCGTCTCAGGTGAGCGTTCATAGAAATCATTCATCGTCTTCTTTTTATCTCTGATTGTACTATTCATCTAGGTCACCCCTTTGCCGAGATCTTCTACCGGCCTCGCAAGAAGAGGAATGCGAGCAACCGCAGATGAAACCCAGGCCAGTGTTCAGGAGGCTTTGGTGGATCGTGAGTGACTTCTCTCATCATGCGGCTCATAGCTGCAGTCAGCACTAATGCCGACCACGATATATAGCGATGACGAGATAGCTGTACTTGTGCTGTCTATGTCTCGGATCCCCTATCTTCGACTCGTGTTGAGTGGAAATTATGCTATTTTTTTCTCTCCTCATTTGCAACGGTATCTTCCCTCACACTCATCGGGCACTTGGCGCAAAAGCCACGATGCGGATAATTCCTTGCCTGGCAGCTCAGCGACAACTGCCAGGAATAAGTAGATAATTTGGTGTCTAAAAGTAGCCGGTGTGCCTCTACATTGCACGCTCGTTTCATTCCAGCACCCACATCTAGGGATTGAAAGGAAATTCGACTACCATCTCTCTGGTCTGAAAAAGAGCTACTTTTGTTCAAGAGAACTGAGATTGACTGCTCGCGTATCCGAAAGAAACTCGACCGTCGCACGTGATGGGCAGATGATTCCAATTTCAATTTCACAAACCTTGCACTCGTGCAGCCATGTTGAAGCCCAGTTCTTTGCTTTTCCCGCCAACATGCAGTTCAAGACATGCGCGATCCATGCGACGTACATTCATAACACTTCCCGACTTCTCTTCGTTGTCTCCTTTTTCAAATTCAGTGCCTGAAGCACAGACATACCATGAACGGAAGATTCTTCCGTACGTACGTTGTCTTACCACTTGACAAGCTCGTGCCAGATCTGATTCGGAGCGTTCCATCTATGTATAGATACGGGCGAGCTGAATTATATCGCGTGGTCGCGGACGTCTCGTCATACCACAAGTTCATACCCTTCTGCACGTCTTCCCGAATTCTCGAGTCTAGCTCACCTCTGCAGGCCCATCTGACGGCCCGCGACAAACCGGATGTGCTGGAGATGGACGGAGAGTTGACGGTTGCATTCCTGACGCTGAAGGAAAGCTATGTGAGCAAAGTGACGTGCAAGCCGTACGAGTCTGTACAAGTACGTCTACACCCGCCCTCCCCTCCTCTGCACGGTTGTCAACGTATATTATCAAGGCCGTCGCACTGTCTTCGACTCCATTGTTCAAGGATCTGACTACAACATGGCGGTTTCAACCTGCCTCTCCTCAGTCACCGCATATGAGCATGAATGGTCCGATATCCCAAACGCAGACAACCTCTGCTGGCGACGGGGCCGGCCCTACATTGCTGACGTTGGACCTGTCATACGCCTTTGCAAATCCATTACATGCAGCAGTGTCATCTACATTCTTTGGGCAGGTATCAAAGTTAATGGTGGAAGCATTTGAAAAGCGATGTTTAGCTGTCTATGGACCGGGTCGAAAATAGGACGGGAGCCACGGACTGAGGGAATATAATTTAGAACGGTATGTCAATTTACTGTACTCATCGCATCTCTTTGTTGCAAACCAAGCCGGCTCAATCACTACAGCTCTCAGAACGTGTAGACAGATAGATAGATGAATTGGACGGTGAGCGGGTGGTGCGCATTCTTGTAAGTCGCTTGAGTATCTCAGGATGTGTGGGAATATCCGCTGATATGCCTGCGAATTACAGAAGTTCATAGATGTCCGCAGTAAAAGCACTCAGAACTATCACACGGATTTCAAGCCATATATGTATGATCCCCAAACTTGCCAGGTGAGGTCTAGGCGCTAGACTACACAGAAAATGCCCGTGCTGTACGGAGTTCGAGTAGACCCGCCTGCCATACCGTGGGTATATCAACAGGACATTCTTCTCGTAGATGTGAAGATGCAGTTGTTGCATCTTCACATCTATGTATATCTATCTGACAAATAGTACAATACTGACGAGGATAGTGCGGTGCACATGCCGGTGCGTGACCAATTTCTTGCTTCCACGCGCCTTCTGTCTGAATTGCTGCTCTCTTTCTTTTGTCTCCCACCCTTCATTAAGACAGATCGTGATCTCGGGAATAATCCCCTTGTCTCGATCGCTATCGTGACATTCCACACAGATATTCTCATCTCAGCATTCTCGTTCATCCCACGTATCTGTTTGTATCCACAAGCAGCATACTCAAGGCAAGCTGCGCGACGATGCACCTTGTGTCCTCCCGAATAATCGCTCAAGCAGCGATTGATACCGTAGCCAGTGATGTCAAATTTTGCTACTATCTGTGAATGTACGTATGGGATGAGCTATTCTAAACCGAGAATTACATCAGGTATTACGAACACTTGGCCACGCACTATGCTAGCTGCTAGGTACTCGGTAGACCTTGAATTCTCTATACCAACTCGCGCTCCAAACACCCTTTAGTCTTCATTCTTATACTGTAATTTCCCATATGAACCACTGATTTTGAACTCCCCCGTCTCCGCGGTCCAACGGATATTAACTTGGCTTGTGATGTAGAGGTCATCGTATCTGAGACATTCCTTTCGCGTTTACGAGTGAAGACGCCATTCGCAGAGCATCAGCAACGTACCGAACGGACCCAACAACTGCACCGAACAGGTCTTCGAAGTCGTCCTTGGGCAGTTTCTTCATCTTCCATGCAGGCGGACCGTCCAAGCCCATAAGGGCCCCGAAGACCACATGGTCAGCGCATACACCATCGTAAACGAAGCGCGCTGTGCCGGTTTTACAACTTGGTTTCCACTGATGTTCGATGGCAAAAGAAAACAGGAAGTATTCATGAATTCAGGCAAATCGCAAAACAAAAAACATAAACAAAAAAAAATGAAATCGCAGCTCACCGACATCTGCTTCTTGATCCCACTGACTGCGGCATTCCGCACTTTATCCGCAGCAGCCTGTACCTGTTCAGGGGACTTCTTTGCGATGGTCTGGCTACTTGCACTTCCGGCGGCAAGAGTGTTCTCAAGTTGCCGCGCGTAGGTCGCGATCGTGACAAGGTTGGTACCCAGATCTCCATCACCATCCTTGTAGAACTGTGCATTCTCGAGGACGTCAACGACTAGGGAACGCGCGTTCGCATCGATAACGGGTGTGCTGGACGCAGCTTCCTTTTTCGTAGTCGCCGTGCGCGCTTTCTTCGTCGTGCTGGTAGCCTTACGAGCTGGGTGAGATTTGCGCTTGCGGGATGCGGAGGTCGTAGGGCGCGTTTCCTCGTCGCTGTAAGAGTCGTCTTCCATAGTCTTCCATCCTGATTCGCGGTGCGTAGGGAAAGGTGGTGAAGACGCTGCGACGCGTGCGCGTCGCGTTACGTCACGCGTCGTGAAGTGACATTCTTTCCGAAACTTCCCGTGCGGTCCTTTCCCAATGATCACGACATCGGGCGGTTTTGCTCAATTCTTGAAGCTGCCAGCACGCGAATGTTCATAGAGGTTGTCATCTTGCGTTGCGTCGTGAAGGATTGAACTCACGCCCTGCACAGCGCCTGGCATTTAAATTGTCGCGGAGGACAAGATATATTGGCAGACTCAAGCTGTTCGTTGTCATATGTTGACTGACGAAGATCTACAGCCTGTCAGTAGCCTATGGATGTTTCCACTAAAATGTTTACTGAAGATATGTAGTCAACAATATGAAACCCTCTATTCAATCCCGTCCAGCAGTGATTACAACAACGAATCTAAGTATACATCTTATGTCGCACGTAGCGGCTGCTTCTGACGCTCAGTCGAGACTGTAAGGACAGAATAAAAGAATGTATTCTGAGTCTCGCGAAGAGAGAACTGAGATGTAAGTACTCGAAGGCTAACCTGTAAGGACAGAATAAAAGAATGTATTCTACCGGAGAGATCAGCTTCTGTGGAAACAAGTAAGGTAAATAATAAACTAACCTCAGTCTCGCGAAGAGAGAACTGAGGGAAAGAAAACGGCGAGAGGAGAGAAAACTTGGGTGCTCGGTCTGAGCCGAAACGTGCCGCTTCGGCATGCGCTCATTCTCCCACATCACCTGACTTCGGCGCGTGCTCCCTACAACATCTTATCGCCTCCACTCTTACCTCTATCCCAATAAATATGTTCCTCCGGTACGTGCTACAGTAAGTGTGTCATAAATAGTCGCTGTCCATGATATATGCGCAGTTTATCTCGATGCTCGCACCATTCCCGACGCCAATCATCCACATTCACCGGGCCTTCTGCTCCCCTTCCATGGCTTTCCGGATGTCGGCGGCCGCACGTACAGTCTGCAACAGGCCCTGCATTCGTGTCGGCCGCCAGTTCTCGGGGAACCGCTCCGTGTTCCACCACTCTGACAGCAGCTCAAGCGGGACTTCGTCTTCTTGTGGTGCCTCTGTTGCACCGGCCCCAGCGTGTTGCCCGAATATACCTAGGACGAGCGCCATCTCCCCGCGCGCGATCTCCGAGTGCACGTGGTCCAGCGGCACGCGGAGGCTGTTTTCCCTGCGAACGCGCGCGCGCGCGATGTCGTGCGCCGTCAGCCCACTCCCGTCCGCCGAGTCCTCCAGCAGTGCCTTCAGCGCATTTTCATCGAGCTTCCACGGCGCGTACTCTGATGTTGCGCGCGCGTTGCGCCGTGCGAGAGACGCATCGTGCTCGATCGCGCCGTGTCGTGCCAGGTCGCCGAGGGAGAGGCGGCGGAACTGGCCAAGGAGGATGTACGAGCCGAAGGTGAGGAAGACGGAGAGCGGGAGAGAGAGATGGAACCCTTCGCGGAGAGCGGAGACGAGCTGGGAGGCATGGATGTCGCGCCCGTTGTGTGGGCTGGTGGATGCGAGGAGATGATCAGTGGGGGCGAGGGTGAAATGTAGGAAGCGAGGACGTACAGGTATCCGTGGTTCGCGAGGGTGTTGAGCGCGGGGCAGGGCGAACGGGAGTCTGTCGCCTTTCTTGGCACGAACTCGTGGCCCGTTCCAGGAAAAGCGACTGGTGGGTG
>CVKZ01000003.1:191618-206971 GCA_001457955.1 Heterobasidion annosum
TGATATATATGAGACATAGCACATGGTGACTACCTGAAAAGAAATACATACCTTCTGACGCCTGCATATTCTGGGAAGTCGTAGTTGTCGTCGCTAATATCACGGCAGTGACCATAGGAATCTCTTGGCTGGTCAAGATCCGCAGTGTCCCCATCGCATCGGACACTTCTGTATTCTTCCCGCAGAGTACCTTCCAACACTGAACTACCAAGTTTCCCCATCAGCCACGTCCTCGGATAAGCGATATCAGCTCTTACCAAGACGACTTTGCTTCATCCACTTAGTGGCCACT
Source organism: Heterobasidion annosum (assembly GCA_001457955.1). Classification (NCBI taxonomy): domain Eukaryota; kingdom Fungi; phylum Basidiomycota; class Agaricomycetes; order Russulales; family Bondarzewiaceae; genus Heterobasidion; species Heterobasidion annosum. The sequence continues at coordinate 191,911 of CVKZ01000003.1, forward strand.
CCGAGCACCACGAGCACCTGGGCAAGGATGCCGACAATGACTCTCTTCAGATTGTCGGTGATCTCGTGTTGGACATAAACGTCCAAACGTCCCATAAAGCCTTTGAGCTTCTCGAACATGTCGATAATCATGTCATAGTGTGCACTGACGTCTTTTGCAGCCTAGAACGATAACGGCAATGAAATTCATGCCAAATGAGCACCGAGATATATACCTTTAGCAATACACAAACAGCGACAAAAATCACTTTTGCTGGTGGAAATGCCTAATATCGTTGAAGTCAGGTATATGTCTTGGATGTTGGGCAGACACGGTACTCACTGTCGCAAGACTATCTCCGATCGCACCTGATGATAAATTCACCAGTTCCAGAACTGACCGAATAGCATGTCGGACTCTTTCTCCCCTCTTCTGATATTCCTTGAATCGGTTCATCTCCTTGTCGAGGATGACAAAGAGAGCATCGGGGGAATCTGCCGCCAGACCGCGTTCTTGAAGATCGTCGCGCTTGGTGTCTTGATTGTATATTGTGATCGCCGATGCCCAGATCTCCTGAAACTGCAATACAGGACTCGGATCTGTCATGTTCGACGGCGTTGGGCAAGACAACAGAACCACCGTGTGCACGGAACAGACAGTAGGATCACAGCCACGCAGAGTGAGCGCTCGACGCTACTTCGAAACCATAATAATTGCGTGAGATTCCAGAATACGGCAATTTCGGTTCTATTGCTTATTCCATGATCAGACGCTAGCACCTTATTCCAGAGGGCCCGACTTAGTGCGCCCAAGCATTTGAAACGCTCACATTGTTGTATTGAAACTGTGGGACATATGGTGAGTTACAACCTGTCAGTAATAGAATCGTAGAGTCTTCAGGGACTCTTCGTCAACTTATCGGACCGGGTTGGCCCATTGCATGCAAGTTTATATACGGGTCTTACCTGACTCTTTCCATCGCCCCCTTGATCCATCTCGGAAGCCTAGCTTAATATCGAAGCGATATGATGTGTTTCGACGTCGACTTGTGCAATCATCGTGTCTACCGTACGGTCGTGAAAAGTTTCGGATGGCGGAGACATCACGTGCGGCTCTGACGGCCTCGCGGATTTTGCAGTCCTCTTGCCCGATCTCGTTGATCTCCTCGTCGCCCACACCCTCCCTTCATCACCTTTGACGATGAGTAGACTCAACGCCGGCGCGTTCGAGTTCGTCCCAGGCAAGGCCTTCCGCATTCCCCCGCCCGCCCAACAACCGTCTCCGCCTCTGAAGCCCGTCGAGCGCCCCGAACAGACAGAGGCCCCCGCCCCTGCCCCGACCATCTCTCTCAACATCGGCGGGTCAAAACCGCCATCAGCTCCATCCCAAGCTCCATCTACGCCTTCATCAGCGCCATCCCCTACCCCCGCGTCATCTGCGAAAGCCCCCTCTAAGCCTGCCGCGACCGCCTCGTCCTCTGCATCTACACCTGCTAAGACATCCGGCATCTCCTCCCCCGCACTCGCCCCCGCCTCCACATCGCGCACCTTCACCCTCGAAAAGGCTAAGACTGACACAGCCGCCATCGCCCAGGAGGTTCAGAACGCTGCGGATGAGGCCGTCCTCCAGGATCTCTTCGGCGACGGTCAGTGCTCCACGCCTTCTCTCCTTTCTGTTGACTTAATCATCCTTCTATACAGTCAAAGAGCATCTAAATATTGTCTTTGTTGGTCATGTCGATGCCGGCAAGAGCACAATGGGGGGTAATATTCTTTACCTCTCCGGCACCGTCGACAAGCGCACCATGGAAAAATACGAAAAAGAGGCCAAGGACGCTGGCCGTGAGACCTGGTACCTGTCATGGGCCCTTGATTCGACACCACAAGAGCGTCTCAAGGGAAAAACTGTTGAGGTCGGACGCGCTTATTTTGAGACCGATACCCGTCGCTACACTATCCTTGACGCGCCTGGCCATAAAACATATGTTCCCTCTATGATCACTGGTGCGGCCCAAGCTGATGTCGCCATCCTCGTCATCTCCGCCCGCAAAGGAGAATTTGAGACTGGGTTTGAGCGCGGGGGTCAGACCCGCGAGCACATCATGCTGGTCAAGACTGCTGGCGTCGGGAAGATCATCGTCGTGATCAACAAGATGGACGATCCCACTGTGGGGTGGGAGAAAGCGCGCTTTGACGAGATCAAGGAGAAGCTGACGCCGTTCGTACGTGGGGCGGGCTATAATCCCAAGACGGACGTGACCTGGATGCCTGTGTCGGCATACACGGGAGCGAACCTGAAGGACCGCGTTGCGTCGTCTGTCTGCGCGTGGTGGGAGTGCGTACCCATCCGCCTCTCCGCCCTGCTCATGCTCACGCCTTCTCCCTCCCGTTGTCGTTACTTTCCACGTGCTCTCCTCCCGTTCCTCGCGCAGTGGTCCCTCACTACTTGAGCACCTCGATAAGATGCCCATGGTCGACCGACACCTTCACGCACCGCTCATGATGCCCATATCTGAAAAGTACAAAGACCTTGGTACAATTGTTGTCGGCAAGATCGAGTCAGGACACATCCGCAAGGGCGACACGCTCCTGCTCATGCCGAATCGCGACAGCGTCGAGGTCGCGACGCTGTACAATGAGCTCGAGGAGGAAGTTCCTGCGGCGGCGTCGGGCGACAACGTGCGGCTGCGGCTACGGGGCGTCGAGGACGAGGACATCAGCCCGGGGTTCGTGCTCACGAGCCCGGCAAAGCCGGTGCGGGCGGTGCGGCAGTTCGAGGCACAGCTGGCGATCTTGGAGCACAAAAACATCATCTGTGCGGGGTATACGGCTGTCATGCACGTGCATACGCTCGCAGAAGAGGTCGCACTTGCGGTGAGCATCACTCTTTCTTTTTTGTTTCCATTGACTCTGGGACTCACGATCTAGTTTCCAGGGGCTCTTGCATTACTTCGACAAGGCGACCGGGCGCAAGTCTAAGAAGCCTCCACAGTTTGCTAAGCGAGGACAGCGTATCGTCGCGTTGATTGAGACGACTGCACCGGTATGTATCGAGCGCTTCGCGGATTACCCGCAACTCGGCCGATTTACTTTGCGCGACGAGGGTGCGTTTTCTTTTGCCATCATCACATCTTTCTATAGCTCAACCTATTTTGCGTCATATAGGAAGAACAATAGCGATCGGGAAGGTTAGTCTCTCTCCCCTTTATCTGCTGGCTTTTTTGACGCCAGTCTCAATGTTTTATTGTTCTCTCATTTGCAGGTCACGAAGTTGATCGAATCCGGCGTCGACATGGATGAGGTTGTAGGCGGCGTCGCCAACCTCTCTGTAGCGAGCTCTGCCACCCCTGTAGCTTGAGCGATACCCAGAATGGCCTCTCACTTTCTTTGAAGTAGTGCTGGCAGTGTAGCGGGTATTCATGAACGATATGGGCGAGCGCGGGAGGCGATGTGTAGTGGTGGGTGTACTGGTTCCAGAGGGAGGATGAAGTGAGCCAAGATTGTACTTGTTTCGACGTTGGGCCGATGGGCCTGTGTAGCGCGATATTGCTATACCATATAACGAAAGGCCGTCCGTCTGTAGTTACCCCCATGTAGCCCTCGATGTTTTCTATCCTCCCTGTCCTCAAGGTCGATTCACACCAGTCCACTCCCGGGCTCCTTATTTATTTTTTCGAGCAAGCCGAGTGTCCCCCCAAGTCACGTCTCGAGCCCGCTGGGCTAATTTTGACCAGAAATACAACAACAGTGCCACCAACATCAGTAACAAAAAGCTACAACCGCTGCTTATGCTGCGACGACTTGCGGCTGAGGCGCCGGCGGTACATCCCCACCCGCCGCTGCCTCGCCCGCAGCAGGACCAGCAGCGACGCCTTCAACATCGTTCGTCGGCCCCTCGGCAGCGACAGCAGCCAACACCTGCGTGTTCCGCTTTTTGGCGCTCGCGACGACCTCTAGGACACTCTCAAGTCCCGCACGCCATGCTGTGAGGCGCTGCTCGAGGGCCTCCCACTGTGGACGCTCGAAGGCACGCGCGGTGGCGCGGACAACTCGGAGCGTTTGGGTCGTCTGGGAGAGCTTGCCGGACAGGAGGCCTGCACGGATCACTGGTGGGCAGGGAAAATATAAGGCGTTTGATGCAAATAGATGGGTAGATGTGGTTGATGCGCGTACCATCGATGACCCATTTTTCGACATCGGAAACTTCGACTTGGAGAGAGGAAGCGATTTTGGTATACGAGAGCTCGCCCCCAATGTTCTGGAAGCCGAGCGCGGCCAGTGAGAGGAGGCGCATCTTGCGTTCCAGCTGCGCATTGTCGAGGCCTGAGTGTAGAAGGCCATGTAAAGGGATTTGTATGAACTTAACAAGGTTGCAAAAGGACCTAGCGTACCGAATTTCTCAGCAGCATCGGCGTGTGCATCTTGCCATGCCTTGAGCTCATCAAGCCCGCCGTTGACGAAAACCTGCAGGAGTTGGAAGAGCTCGTGGTCTTTGAGGGCGAGGACGGAGTCGAGCTTGAAAAGCGTATCAAAGTCGAAGAGAGTGGGGAAGGAGAGGGCGGTGGCGATGAGATCGATGGCTGCGTGTTGCGCATCGAAGGAAGAGGGTTCGAGGGAGCGGACGTAGGCGAGTTTGTACTTGTACGATATGTCTCTGCACGGCTCATAGGTCAGATATAGTAAGGGGCGGGATCAAGCAGAACGCACAGTTGACCAGCCGTCGTGAATGCATCGACGAGCGCTTTCAGGAACGCGCTCTTTTCACTCGATGAGATGTCCCATTCCTGGAGCCATTTTTCGGTGTCAGCTTGTGACAGCTGTAGGGCTTCTAGTTCGTCGTTGGCGCTTGCGAGCTCGATAATAGAGGTGTAGACAGGAAGGCGCAGCGACGAAGATCGTGGGAGGGCGTTGAATAGGTTGGAAAGTCTATAATTAAGCAGGATGTTAACACTGAACACCACGATGATCAAATACTAGACGCACATGCGATATTTGATACTAGATTCTGCAGGGGAGGATGTAACAACAATCAATAGATTGGAAACGCTTTCCTTCGTTTCTGACGAATCCGTCGGCCATAGCGTCAAGAGGTGGGCATAAAGCAAGTTGAAAAATCCTTCGATCTCTGATGTTTGCGAAAAGAAAATGCATCATTGTACTAGGCATGCCATTTCGAAGATACGAGTACTCACCTCGGAGAGATCCTTCCCCAAAGCCCTTCACTTCCCCAAACACATTTAAAAAAACCTGCTTCCGACGTCCCTCGTCTTCGGATATTGGTGTTTGGCCCTCCCCGACCTGCAGACTGTCTTGCACGGACTGGACATATGATGCGCGTTCTGGCTCTGGCTTGCTCTGCGCGATGTAATTTGCTAATTCTAGGATCTAGCAGACAGTCAGAAGGTGCACAGATGAGTACAGATATAGTGATGCATTACCTGCTCCTCGAATGTGCCCTCTGCGAAGACGGAGACAGAGTCTGTTACCGCCATAATTTTCTTGTTACAAGTACTGGTCAAGTTTAAGGCCGTTGGTCAACAAGAACAAACAACCTCCTCCTCACTGCCTCTTTGGGAACTCAAGGTTCCCCGTCACTGGACCGTCGCGCGTGCTTATCTTGTCGTACAAGTCCCTTAACTTGACGGTTCAACATCTCTCATCGCTATGACTGGAGGCACTGAACATGGCCTCGGGAGCGCACGGCACAGGCCTTGCACTTCGATCTTGAAACGGTGATGAAGGGAGCAGAGCTGCACAGTCACCGGTCACCATCTGGGGTCATCATGCAGTAGCATTGGTCGCGACTCGCTCATGAACCCCTTGATTAGTCTAGACAAGCCCTGTTCATGGACTGCTTGCGCCGTCTATGTCACCTCAGTGATTGAAGTTCTATATGTACGGGCCAAGATCGAACACGATGGCGTTCAATATCTCGAAAATAGTGGTCAATATCAGCAATGCTCTCGTATAGTCAGTTTTCTTGTTACTTGAATCAGTCGTTACATAACTGACTAGGTTATGCAAAAAAAAGCAGCCGTGTCGATTGCCATGGATGTTTATATAGCTCCCTATGAAGCATCGGAACGTGCGCCACAGTACAGTGCCTCCAAAGCAAGATGGTTACCCGTCTTCGTCTGATTATGGCTCGCGTCCACTGAGAGCTACTATTTAAGCTAGGGCCTGGATCTGCATCCTTTCGCTACTCATTTGCCTAGAAACTGTCTCTCCGGCAGACTCAGTCTCGTGCATAAAGATGGCAGTGGATACATCCGAATTTCTTCACCTCATTGGTACCATTATTATAGACGATATCACCACACTTGCCTGTCAACTATTTCTCGAAGGTGCGTAGGTTCAACGCTGAGAATGACCAAATGTTCACTCTCGTCTAGGTATCTTCGCCATTCTAGTCTGCTACTCGACATATCTTCTCCTGTAAGTCCGGAATCTCCTAAGATTCCGGCCATGTTGATCGGGAGTACGATGTAGTCGGAAAGGGCATGTCTCGAAATCAAGCCTCACAATGCTTGTTTGCACTCTTGCCATGTTTGCATCTTCAACCACTTATGTGGCCATCACACTGGCTACGAGTATCGAGACCGTTCGCGACCTCCTCATGGAACATCTCGGCCAGTCGTTGAGAATGAAGATATTTGCCTTGCACCGATCCATCCAAATTGATCAATTTGCGCTTGCGCTCCTTTCAAGTCTCATTGTGAGTAATTCGCCAGCCCCACTCGCCCAGAAAACCGATAACCAGATTTCTAGTATGTCCTTGGCGATGCTATCGTCGTCTGGAGAGCCTGGGCTTTATGGTCGGGCAATAGAATCATTACGAGTGGTCTCACATGCCTTCTGGCAGGCACGGCCAGTACGCTGCTCTCTATTTTTTACCGAGTCCGGAAGATCAACTGTGTCTTTTCAAGTCACAAATTTGATCATGGGTGGCACTGAAATCAAGCATTTGCTTGAGCACGCTGATCTCTCAGCTAACAGATTAGGAGCTATCGTTCAACGTATTAGTTGGTCGACGGCATTGGCAACGAACGTGGTGGCTACCTTCCTTATCGCATTTAAAGCATGGTACATCTCGATATTCTCTCCTCGTCAAGCCAACCTGATATAGGCATATCGTCAGGCGACATAGGCAGTTTATAAAAGCTCAGCTGGGTAGCAGAAGCAGAAGGACGAGAATTGAGAAGATTCTTGTCCTCCTGGTTGAGTCCGGGGCACTTTACTGTCTCGTATGGGTAAGTCGATATTTTTACAGTCAGCTGTTGATCTTGCAATTCTATGGTGATGGACCTAGATATCTCTGTTTATTGGCAACCACATCGACGTTTCTGGTCAAAACTTGACAACCCGCTTTTTCTTGCCTCTGAGCACTCAAATCGCGGTCAGTGTATTCAGTAAAATGCCAATCATAGCTCTCTCACATCCAATTAGGGTATCTATCCCACCCTCATCGTCATCCTCGTTAGCGTGCAGCGGACGGTCATAGATATATCAACTATCGAGACCAGGCCATCAGCTGGCATACAATTTGCTGCTCCGCCAGACAATGACAGTCGGGGTCCTAGATGAGTGAGGGCCGAGATCGAGATGTCGGCGGTGTAGAGGCTTTATATCTAGGTTCGTCCACCTCCTGCGAATTCTATACGCCGGTAGACTCGGTGCGTACTAAGCGCAATTACTTGCTGCAGTTTCTGTAATCGAGACATCACGTAGAGGGGTCCTGTAGAATCATTGTGCGTTCTATCCTTGACCCACTCTATGCTATAATTCGCCAATTCTGAGATTTGCATATAGGTTTTGGTGGTCGCACCGGCGACACTACCTTCCAGGTTCTACGAAAGAATGTCCTGTGCAGGCAGAGACAATTATCTCCTCTGGTCTACACGGACAAACATCCGGCTTCTTTTCCGCTGATTTGATCCATGCGGCCGGGCGCCACTCACAACCGTGTCTGTCGCTGCCAATGACATGTGAGGCATCCGCCTCAGGAGTGCGGATTAAATGCCATACATAAGACTGCCCCAATTTACCGATCAAGCGGAATTAATCAAGCTGCCCATATAGCACTAGTATTGACAGCTGTTATCGAAGACGATGACTTGCTCCTACGTCGGATGCCAGACAACCTTGCGACGTATCCCTTGCTCGGCGCTGTCGAGCCCCAAGCCCACTAACCTCGTACGTCATTGGAGGCTACTGTTGGATAGAAACCATGGGCTTTGTGGCCCGACAACACAAAGGCCACGATCGGTTTCATGTCTCTCTTGACAAGGTCTCGTCACTCTTATTAAATCACGAGAATAAATAGTCTCCTGGACCAGCTGCGAACTTGATTTTGATCGGCACTGATCTACAGTACTTATCAGGACTCATCGTTCAACGCACTAGTTGGTCAACGGCGTTGGCAAGGAATGTGGTGGCTACATCACTCATCGCAGATAAAGCATGGTGCGGCTCGCTATCCTACATCGATCAAGCCATCCTGACATATGGACGTGTCCTTAGGTGACATAGACAGCTCATCAAATCACAGCTTGGCAGCGGAAGCAAGCGGACGAACATCGAAAGGATTCTCATCCTTTTGACCGAGTCCGGAACACTTATTGCCTTGTGTGGGTGGATCATTTTCATTCAACCTTCCAGCCCTGCAATCCGACATTCATGAACCTAGATATCTCTCTTTCTCGCTTGTAATGTCCCAGTTCCTGGTGAGGATCTGACACGCCCAACGGATCTTCCGTCCTTACATCCATCTCCTTTAATATTATCTCTCATGGAGGTCACCCACTGGACGTGTCAAACATCTCGAAAGAGGCCCCAGGACAACTTCGGCAATAACGAAGACTTTGTTCCCAGTGCTGACCATCACTGATTGGCATCAATGCCCTGTCATACGAGGCATCCATTTCAAAGACATGACACTCTGTATTCGAATTTCTCTGAAATTGTGGCGATCCGCTAGTCAGGGAAAGTCAGGGAATAAGGACAGAGCCGCCCGTCTATGCCCACGGGCTGTCTATCTGCCATTTTGGTGATGTGTGACAGCTCTTGGACGTGTACGTTGCTGTGAAACCTAATCCCTTGAGAACCTCATGTGCATAGGTGACGGGATTCAATAGAGAATTGTATATCATTTTCTGATGATGCTACGCGCAATCGGACAACTGGCCAGTCGCCCATTCTCTGGTTTTGCCATCTTCTTTTTGACCCAAGGTCTTTATATAGCAGCAGCCCCGTTGATTACTATGATCGATGATACCAACTCTTTGTATGTCGACGATTGGGGTTCATCAAATCCCATTCATGAACAATGTTTGAGAAGCATCAGATATCAGATGTAGGTATAGTTACCGATCTTTGTCAGTCGCAGAGGTAAAGTGATGTACTTTCTGTACATTGATAGGCATTATTTAAAGACTTTGAACGACCTTCGTCATTTCCACTGCTGTCACCCACCCAGCCGCTGTCTCTCTGGAAGATACAGCCCTGGTGCATGAAAATGGCAGCCAAATCGAAATTCCTCCGTTCCATAGGGCAAAGGGTCGTATACGAAATCAGCGCGATCGCTTGTCAGCTATTTCTGCAAGGTAGGTCACTCTCAACTTGAGAAAAACAAGTGCTCACTCTCCTCTAGGCGTCTTTGCCATTCTGATTTTCTTTTCGACTTATCTTCTCCTGTAAGTCTAGTAATAAACACTTCAATCTATACTGATAACTGGGAATTGTGTAGCAGCCGAAAAAGACCTATCTCGAAGGCACGCCTGATGATGTTTGGACTGACTCTGACCATGTTTGCGTGTTCAACCACTTGTGTGGCCATAAAATTGGCAACTAGCATCAAATTATTTCGCCAAATTCTCATCGAGCAGCCGAGGCAACCAAAAAGGTTGTCTGCGCTGCAGAGAGCCCTCGAAATCGACCAACTTATAATTACTCTCCTCACCATTGTCGTTGTGCGTAACTGTCCAGCAGAGCTCATTTCGTGATAAGCTAATGCTTTGGTTCACAGTTCGTCCTTGGCGAGGCTGTCGTAGTATGGAGAGCCTGGGCTTTATGGTCCGACAATAGGACGATTAAGACTTGCCTGATATGTCTGTTGACCGGCACGACCAGTAAGGTCTCTCACCTTTTGATAATTTACGAGAACTAATGATCTTTCAATAGTCACAAACCTATTTTGGGGCGGCTCCGAACTTCAGATTTTATTGAAACATAGTGTTATCCACGGAAGCAGAGTAGGGGGTATTGTCCAACGTACCAGTTGGCTAACAGCATTTATGACGAATGTGGTGGTTACATTACTCGTCGCATGTAAAGCATGGTGCGGCTTGCTATCCTCTAATCATCGGGTGATTCTGACATTCAAATGTATCACTAGGAAACATAGACAGTTCATCAACTCACAGTTTGGCAGTGGAAGAAAGCGAACGAACACTGAAAAGATTCTCATCCTCTTGATCGAGTCTGGGGCGCTTTATTGCCTTGTATGGGTGAGTTGTGGCTATCTCTTAAGGTGTTTATCATGCATTTCAACACAAATAAACGAGATATCTCTATTTATCGGCCACTACATCCGGATTTCTGGTCAGAATTTAACAAGACGTTTTCTCCTACCCTTGAGCATTCAACTCGCGGTCAGTGTGCTCGCTAGGTCTATACTCACAATTTTCTTATCTATTTGTCTTACTAGGGCATCTATCCCACCCTCATTGTTATCCTCGTTGACCTGCAGTGCACAGTATTAGACATTTCGACTACTCAAGCCTCTGAGAGGCCGTCATCTGGTATGCGATTCGCGCTCACGCTAGATAATGGCAATCGGGGGCCCGCGCGACTGAGGAACGAGATATCCTCGGTATGATATAGGCCATACCATAGTATGTCTTATGCCTGCGTGTCTCATGCATGATACTTACTGCAGCAGCTATGATTCAGACTTTCCGAGGACGGGCTGTGTAGAACATTATAGTACGCCCCCTCTGTAAAACCAACGTACCTCAAATGACGGCACCATCAGGGCACAACTGCTATGTTCCAGACACTGCTCAACATCGCACACACAACAACAACACCGAGATTATGGTAGCTCTATCGTCAACAGGTATCTATAATCTATAGTGCGATCTATACCTTACCACTCTCCGTCAAATCCAACGAAGCCTACACATAGATCAGCAAACATAATTCCGTGATAGCCCGATCAAGTGTAAACTTACCGGTGAGCAGGAAAATGGGAAAGTACCGCTTTTTCTCGAGTCCAGCACACCAGTTCCAGGCACTCGTGAGACGTCCGTCGATGCAGCTGCCCGCGTCGTAGAAGTTGTCAGCGCCGCTTCCATCGAACGCGTGTCGGAAGAAGTCGCCGAGGATCTCCATGTACAGATTATCCAAGGACCCGTACTCGGCGTCGATGTAGGCGCGGAGCGCTGGACTGGAGTAGACATCGGGAAGCTTCAGGAGCGTATTGCAGATAGGGAGCAGTATGCGGTAGATTTGCGAATATTTGTCGATGAAAATAAGCGCGTTGGGCACGTTGTGGTCACCCATATGCACGACCGACGAACCGACCCATGACCCTACACTCTTTTGCGCCCGATGGAGTATAGCGTACATCATCCGAGACGTCTTGGGTGCAGCCTGGACACGGTTGAGACCCTGGCCGGTGTCGCGCAGGCGGTACATGACATTTTCGGAGAGTAGGTCTTGTTCGGCAAGCGACCATAAATGGAACATATCTGAGGATACAGAAAAAACCTTCAGTTAGAGTTACGTCCGGATGCTCGAACCGACGAAGGGCTTACCATGGAGGATCTCCCTCCATAGCGACAAACTTTGCAGTACGTAGGCGTACTGCTTCGAATGGTCGTGACTCAACCGTGCACCGCCCTTCCCACTTCGGATAGCAAGGCTGTCTTTCCCTTTTTTGTCCTTGGGTTGCGACGGGTGGAAATACTGTTTTAAATAGTCGATCATCCGCTCGCAGGGGTCCCTGTTGACCCGCAAAAATGCGTGATTATCACCGATGCTGTATAGCGCCTGTCTAACTTGCTCCTGCGACAGGTCTGCCGTCGAGTATCGCGACGACAATGTCTCGATAGCACGCTCTTTCGCCTTTATATCCTTCTGTATTTCCCGCCGGCTGCGCTTGGCTGAGTTAATTTCCTGCGTCGCCGTTGTGATTAATGGGTCACGAAGGAGGTCTAATGCGGAATGTTCTTCGAGTAGGGAGTGAACGGTCTTGATCGGCGTTACACATGAAAAGCTAAGCATGTCCTTCACCTCCGGTGATTGACTATCCTGGATTCCATATAACGTCAGTCCACATTCCAAAGGCCTCCGCGTCCGCGCACACGCACCTGCAGCATGTAGATCAGCTTTCCGTACGTCGTCCGCATCTTGTCCGGGTTCATGATTTTGTGTCTCCGTCCCAGCTCGAAGATACGTTGATAAAACGATGCGTTCGACTGGAAATCACGGTCCGTAAACAGTTCTTGGCCCTGCTTGTAATCCGCGGCAAGGACAAGCCCCGCTAGCACAGCACATAGCTCGCGTATCTGGTGCACTATCCGCTTCGCTTTGCTTAGCCCGAAACCCAAGGTATCGATTTTGTCAGTGTACTCGGACACCTGGAGCGCGGCCTCGAGGAGGCGAAGGAATTTGCGCTCAGTGAGCGTGAGCCGGATGGGTATGTATTTTGTGCGTTCGACATACCACTCGCCTGGGTCGCTACCAAGGGTGGGCTGCGCACCAAGGACAAGCTCAGGTGCGGGGGCCGGGACTAGGCGCTCAAGCTCTTCATCCAGGTCCTCGTCCTCTTCCGTGTCCACCTGCACTCGTGTGAGTCAATCATCCAGAAAGGCAATGGAAACGAACCTTCTCAATGCTTGAATCAAGGGAAGTAACGCCGTTCTCAGAAAGCTTAGCTCTCTTGCCTTGCTGCTCTTCCAGAGGTGTCGTCGCATGGCGCTTGCGCGTACCTTTGCGGTGCTGTGCGGCGAAACAGACTTCACAATAGTTGTCCGAGCATACTTCGCAACGAAGCTGAGCAGGCTGATCTATACATGCAACGAAACTATTGCGTACACGTCCAGCAAGAAAGAAGGCTGCGAACACGCACCTTCGCACTCTATGCAATATCCTGCAGCAACTTCCTTATCTATCTGTTCTTCATCCCAACCCTCCGCGGGAATATCCGGTTTGATTCCAGGATGTGCCAAGTGCTCATCGTTGCTGTCGAGGATATTCGCAAGCGAAAACGTTCCGTTTGTCGTAAGTGCGTCGGTGATGGTCTCGGAGAGCGTAGACATGCTACGAAATAATTTTGAAAAGGGAGCCAGTCGTTTCTGAAAGGTATTGAGCGAGTCAAGCGGCGTGAAGGGGTATGTGTCGAGTTTTTGAACCTCCTCGTACAACGTTCAAGGTGGTCAACGGTCAGAGAGCTTCGGGCATAGGCCGAGGTGGCATTATATAATGACTCATTTTACTCAAACAAATTTCGTGTAAAATGTGTGACGTGATGGTCATTATTTCTACTGCCGATAACCCCTTATCAGCCGTATCCTCTGGAAGGCACAATTGGCGATGTTCATCTCGCTCATCTGTGTACGCTTCCTCCCTTCTTGCAAATGATTGAAGCTTGTGACCTCTCCTTTCTGTCACTCACAGAAAATCTCAGAAGTATGTACTGACTTGACTGTCCTTGTGATATATACAACGCCAATGTTTCTTGCACAGATAATCACTTTGTCAACGGCGGAGGTACACACTGGACGTAATGACACAGATGTGCATTCAGAGCACACACATTTTCAATCAGACTTCACAATCAGACATAATGCGACTGGACATCCATATGTTCTTTGCCGTTTGCGTTCTTTCAAAGGGAGTCAAATGTCTACTCATCTCTCCTTACAGGGTACTTCCTTCTGTATGTAGCCCTGTCCAGCTCCCGTTTGGAGCCAGTAGGAGTCCAGTCCGCTAACCATGCCTTCATGCTCGCCAGTCCCTCGCTTTGCACCTTCTTGATCGTGGCATCCACAGGCGCGTTCCTCGTCAGAAGGTCGGAGCAGTGGTAACCATCGCCCACTGCGACTGGCTGGCTTGGAGTGCTTTGAACGTCCACGCCGTCAGCAGAGACGGTCGCCTCGCGCCATGGGTCACCTAACAAGAAAAGAACAAGGCGGGATGTCATCAATTAACGATATCTATCACTGGTGATCTGGACACGCACGTTGACCGTTTGCGAAGAAGAGGCGGTCAGTTGTGACATTCCACCCATCGTATGCGATATTTGTTTTCTCGACGTCCGGTACAGGTGGTGAGCTGAATGCGGCAGGGAACATTTGCTGACATTGTCTCTGCAAAAACGGTCACAAAGAACTGTAAGTATGAGCTTCAAACACAAACAGTAGCCAGAGACGAATTTACCTCGTCACCCGCTGGTTGGACGAGGCGAGAGACGAGGGTGGGATGATTTATTGGTGCGGCATCCTGCAGGAAGCCCACTTCATTGCATCTGGAGGTGGCATTGGTGTTGGGCCATGAAATCTCTCAATTTGATCGTCAAAACGTACACTATCCAAGTCCACGATCGCCCGGCATTGTCGACAGAAATGTCAGTCCAGTAACTCTGGTTTGTCAAGTAGGTGCTGAGACAGTCTCTATCAAAAGGAAGACCATGTTAAACAGATGATCGAAGCACAGCCTGTGAAACGACTTACTCTGCATCCTCTCCGCCACAGACTGATTGGGGTCAGCCAGTCTCAATGTCAAGTGCTCGAATTTTGGCCACTTACTGAGAGGAAGATAGGTGTTTTTGAAATAGGAACCCCAAGCACTGACAGCGTGATCAGTGCCCCAACCGCTCGCAGGTGCATTGACTCCGTTCTTGACCTCCAAGGCATCACAAAATTGGAAGAACTGAGCCCCCGGACCCGTAGATGGTTGCAAGGATTGCCAGTCCCACAGATTGTTACGTACTGGTTTTGTGTTTCAAAAGTGCTATCCAACAGACAGAAGATGAGGAATTCAAGGACATGGGACGCACATGCTCCAGTGACATCGTCAAG
>CVKZ01000003.1:210143-234377 GCA_001457955.1 Heterobasidion annosum
AGGTTGCGCTCGGGACGGCGGAGACGACGACGTCCGACTGGGCGAGGCACGCCTCGAGCGTGAGCGTGCTTGGGTGCACGACGTGGTGCGGGTGGTACCGCCGCGTCGACGAGGGCGGGCGTTTCGTGTATTCCTTTTCGACCATCACCATCATCAATCGTCGTGGAAACACAAGGTAAACGGGAGGGGGGCGTACCTGGATGGAGTCGATGTCGACAGAAAAGACGCGTGCGCCGTCGTTCGCGAGCAGCGCGGCAAGCGGTCTTCCAACGACCTCCGATCTGTGAAAGTTATCGAGAAGAGGAGGACATTATTTATTTGCCTGTGGTTTATTGCCTTCAGATGGGGATCGGGCGTACCGGTTGATAACTGTGACAGTCTTCCCATATGCGCGGTCACCGTATGGCAGGATGCGGTTGTACACGCCAATATTTTCGAGGCATTTCACGATGCCGAGCGGCGTGCAGGGAAGAATGGACTTGACGGTCCCCTCCGGGGGTACATCTTCGGTTTTAGCGGACGGCGCGCCCGTCAGCGGTGCGCTCGATAGGAGCGAGTTCGGATCGAGGTATCTTATGCTGCAATGTATAACACACGTCAGATTGACATCGCAGAAAAAAAAACTGGGTGTATGCGGCTGTATGCGCACTCACTTATGATATAAGTTATAGTGAAACTTGAAGTTGAGCCCCTCAACATCCTTGAAGGGCGAGACAACCTGAGAGAGGGGGTGGTAGGGTTGTAGGCTAATATGGACAGAGGAACGGAGGAGGTCAGAGGCGCACCTGCTGCAGGTAATGGTCCTTGAGACGCAAAATTCAGCTCGAGGTGTCAAATCGCGACGACGGCCCGCCGAACGCTACAAACCTGCTGTGCGCCAAAAATCGGATAATACACCTGCATCGCGCAACGGCCCATTCGTCCAGACGCAGAAAAAAAAACGTGGTGTAAGAAGTCAGATCGCAGCGCGCAGACGCAGAGAAGAGGCTGGCGCACCATGGTCCCGTCCACGCTCTCGTCCGCGTTCGCCTCAATGATCGCATCCTCGACGCCCTCGCCCTCCCCACCCCGCTCCCCGCCCTCTTCCGCGGGCGCGCACGCCGCGCCGACCTCGCGCAGCACGAATTCGAACCCGAGCGCCGCGCACTGCCTGCGCGTGAACTCGGCGTAGCTGCGGCTTGGCGCGGACGACGTCGCGAGGATGCCGACGAGCTTCGGCGCGCGGGGGCGCGCGGCGAGCGCGTGCTGCACCTCCGCTTGGAACGGCGCCGAGATGGTGTCTGCTTTGAGCAGGAGGCCTTTGGGCGCCGCGGCGTGTGCTGGGTCAGAAGACATGCTTTTTTCTTCGTGGTGTTGTTGTTGGAAGGGGTGTGGTGGGCTCGGAGTCAAGAGAGGACTCTGACTCGGGAATGGGTTGCGAAATGCGAATTACGAAGAAAATCGAGCGGATGGGAACCCTAACCTCAACGATATCCGGACTTCTCCGCTCCGTCGCACTTCCGTCGCTCGGCAATGCATCTTCTCTTCTCTTCCGCCGTCATCGACGCCCTGAAGACTTTTGTAATCCTTGCGTATACCTCGAGTGGCTTCAACAGCTCTTCCACACCTAAGCACATTTCGTGACGGACGCAAATGCATATATCCTCTCGGCCATCTCTTGCTATTCAACCCTGCATCGTCTCGATCTTGTTGCACTTGCATACCAAAGCTGTTATGCTTTCGAGGTAACAGCGGTCTTCACATGTTCATTTCACAGTTCTTGAGCAGATTTATTTATGCGCCCGCCTCTTCTCTTCATTTCCGAACGACGGCCTTCGTTCATCAATGATTCGAGAAAACGTTGAGCATCAGTCAAGGATCGAATGCTCACGAAGCTCAGCGGAAATCGGCGGTGCCTTTCGTAGAGAGACCTGTGATCTTACTTTTGTTCCATTGTGCTTCTTGGACCTAGTTGTCTTCTTCTGGGGGTCATAAACCAGCATACACCTTCACCCTCCACCTAGCCATGCTCGGGATTGACATATTGACTCCTGAGCCCGTTTTTGAAATGTGATGGTTTGATGCGATGGAGCGGGATCCCCTAGCCTCAGGAACGTTGGCTCATGCACTTATCTCCATGCCAATTGTTCATCTCAGTCAAGTTACCAGCTTCAAACTTTGTTTACATAGGCGTCCACTTTCGTTACGAATGCCTTGCGGAGGCAAGGATACCTCAAGAACACCGCGCAGAAAGACTGCAGAAAGGTGCTACACCTCGATGCTTCCTCCGTCCCTGCATCAAATCCTCTGTGATGTTTATCAAACTACTGACCCTCCGAATTTTTCAGACATGCCGTGTTCAAGACGAATACTAGTATTAAATCACCCGTTCAGGAGAAAAGCGGACAGCATGGTCCATATCCCGAAATTCGAATTGAACATTGGTATCCCCGACAGCATATGCAGCTCAGCGGCGGCGAGCGGCGCGGGTCCATCGTCGAAAAGTATATAAAAGAGGGCGAAGTAAACATCACAACTCTTCATCCCCTTCTGAGCTCGTCAGACCGGGTCCTGCACGATGATAATGCGTCTGCTTGCTGTCGTTCTTCCTCTGCTCTCTTCCTCTGGACTCGCTCTCGGCAGACTTCCGGATGGGCGTCTCCACGGGAATGCACCTCCCAGGCCAGGCATTCCTCGCATTGCCGCGCCAGCCCAGGGTGTTCAACATGCGTCGTCGGCTGCGACTATTCCGCCATACAATACGACGTACTTCTTTGATCAGCTCATTGATCATACCGATCCAAGTCTAGGGACGTTCCAACAACGGTACTGGCATACATGGGAATATTACGAGTCTGGTGGGTCGTTTGTCAAAGACGAGTTTCAGGAGAACCCTGCTGACGTGGGCCACATTTCAGGTGGACCGATCATTTTGTTGACGCCAGGGGAACAGAACGCCGAAGGCAAGCCAATTTCAGCAGAAAATCGCTGGCTCGTCACTCACATGTACTTTTTGTCTTGAACAGGGTTCGATGGGTACCTCACGAACCTGACTATCAACGGTAAAATAGCTCAGCAGGAACATGGTGCGGCGATCGTCATCGAACATCGCTTCTATGGACTCTCAAACCCGTACAACAACTTGTCCGTCGCGAGTTTCAAATACCACACAATCCAACAAGGGATCGACGACCTCGAGTACTTCGCGAAGAACGTTAAGCTGCCTATGCCCGGTGGAGATGCTGTTGCCCCTGGTCAAGCGCCCTGGATCTTGATCGGTGGAAGCTATAGCGGTGAGCCGTTCAATTCAAATTCATGGCCAACGACCTGATGTCCAATTGCAGGCGCGCTGACGAGTTTCACCATGGTCAAGTAAGTCGACGTTCACTTGGTTACCTTTTCTTGAGCATAATGACTCATTTTTCAACAGTAAACCGGGCCTCTTCTGGGCTGGATACGCATCTTCCGCAACCGTGCAGAACATTGTGTACGTTGGATTCACTTTTGTTAATCGACTAAGCTCACATTTTTTACATCTCTTTGTAGCGACTTCTGGGGATACTTTGAGCCAATCCGCCAATCCATGCCAAAGAACTGCTCGGCCGACGTTGAGGCAGTGATTGCGCACTTTGATGATGTCTTCGAAAACGGGACGCAGTCCGAAATTGATGCCCTCAAGGACGCATACGGCATGGCGAACGTCACACACCTCGACGATGTTACTGGAGCATGTGCGCCTCATTGATTCTGACCGCTCCGTTCGGACGGTTGATTGTTGTGTTGTTCGTCAAATTTGCAGTACGCAACAACCTGTGGGACTGGCAGGAATTGGAACCCTCTGCGGGCCCCAACACCAAGTTCTTCAAATTCTGCGACGCCTTGGAAGTCAAGGACGGCGCAAGTGCATCAGAGAGCGGCTGGGGCGCTGACCATGCTGTCAGCGCTTGGGGATCATACTTCAAAAACACTTACCTTCCCAATCGTAAGTGGTTCACCAGGTGGATCTCTTCAACGTGGTGCTGATCGACGATTCTAGTTTGTGGAACGGTGGACGCAGAGTAGGCCTTTCCAACCGGATGTCCTGAAAATTTCGGTAGACTAACAAAATGGCCTTGACAGAGATTGTCTGAGCACGTATTTGTCCAACCAGACGTTCTGGACCAGTATCGATGTCGACAATTCTCAGCGATCGTGGTCTTGGATAGTGTGAGTCCTGAGAAGCAAGGCCACGTGTTTTATCTTAACGGCGCCCTGGATTTATAGATGCAATGAGGTCGGGTTCTTGCAGGTTGGAGCGCCTGCCGATAAGCCTACCCTCGTTTCTCGCCTGAACACGGTGGTGACTGAGGCAGTAAGTCTTTGTTGCACTCTGCTCTGGAATCTGACGCTCACCCTCGTCCTATCTGTAGCGGCAATGCCAGGAACAGTTCCCTGCGGCATGGAGCTCCACACCTACCATCGATGTCGAGAAAACAAACGCGGCATACCATGGATGGAATGTCACAGTCGACCGCCTCTTCTTTGCCAACGGCCAGCGTGGGTGTCTAGCACAAAATGCGAATGATGATCCCATTCTGACATGTTCATTGTAGGCGATCCTTGGCGTGAGGCAACGCTCTCTGCCGATGGTGTGAACGTTCAGAGCACCTCGAGCCAGGTCGTCGCAGTGAGCGATGGCTTCCACTGCTCTGACCTTCTCACCCGAAACGCGCGGGTGGACGATACGATTCTGGATGTACACACCCAGGCGTTGGCTAGCATGAAGACATGGTTGGCGGACTGGACGCCGACCAGCTCCAAGCGAGAGCTGGACGGGACTGTGTACAAACGAAGCTACGCTATTAAAAGAGAAGAGTAGACATATTACGCACCTCAACAAGTACTTGCACAAATCTACGGATGTTTAATTGCATTGTGTGAATGCGATATTCATTTGCATGTTGCCGATTTTACCACGGCAGCTGAAGAGATGGGTACAGAGGCAAATGCGTAAGCATAATCGCTAAAGAGAGAGCTAAACCTGTCCTCACTTTGTTCTATCGCTATATGGGCATTTCGTCGAACATGGATGCCCAATCCCCGTCATACTCGTAGATGGGATCCGACGCTGCTCCAGACCCGTCTACCTCGAATGTATCGGGAACTATCGCCTCCCCCTTCCAAGTCACATTCACTTTGCCATACAACTTGCGGTTGAGCGAGAGGGAGCACGCATGGTCAAAGTCCAATTGCTCTACCTGCATGTTCGCCAGCCCTCGCTTCTTGACAAACGTCAGGAGCGCGCGGGTCATCTTCCTCGTCTTTGTTGGGATGTTCCTAATTTTCATAACGAGCGTCCTCAGGCGTGGAAAGATAAATTCGGCAAAGGAGTCCGCGCGACCGGAGGGGGTGGCGGCCTCAATGAAGGAAGTTAGACTGTGGCAACCAATGATGATCACGACGTCTTCCACATGAGTGAACCGTTGGAATGTCGACAACCAGGTGAATTTCGAAACTTGGTGAGCGATGCGCAGGGTCAAAGTATGCACGTCCTTGGGAGCATGATACATGTATATCGTGGATGTCATGGTATCCAATAGGTCGTTAAAAGTCAGTTTCGTATAGGACCATTGGTAAGAGAAACTGAGGGGGGAATCAATAGAGCTCGGGACGAGAGCCAGCGGTAGATTCGCTCGTCTTTTGGGTTCTGGCCATGCTAGGTACTGCAATATCTGTGTAGTCGTCGTATCGGACTGATGATCAGAATACAAGGCTATGCTGTGATTCGAGCGTGGTAATTTATCTGACTGCTGCAAAGACTTTGACATACCAGCCGTTATGCAAGCCAAGCCGGCTACAGTGTCCACCACAGTTATATCGACCAAGAGATGCAAGCATACTAGCGAAGGCGTATGGAGGATGGAGAGCAAGCGAGAGCCATCCCAATTGTTTCTGTTATACCGGCTTGCCCTGAAGCCTACACGAAGAACCTGAAGATAAGGTATATTTACTGGTGCGATTGTGCCATCATCCCACGAACCGAGCGGGGCTGATACTTTTTGTATGTCTGCAGAGCGTAGATGTGGGCACCTTCGCAAGATACGAAGCACCGTAATAAAGTTCTGATAGTCATTGGCTCGGAGATGTCGCAACGAGGCCAACTCATCGTGTACCCGAACTGAACCATCTAATAGTAACTCGACGAGACTCGGGGCGTTTTTGAGAAGGAGCGGAGGGATGACAACGTTAGGACGTGTGTCGAAGGTTGTCGTGATAGCTATCTTCCTCAAGACGGGGGCTGGGTCAACAAGGAATTTGAAGAAGACTAAGAGGTCGAAGGCATCTCCAATCAATTCCAAGACACGTATACGTCCGATCTGTGAAGAAATTATTTCCTGACCGACCAAATCACTTCTGATGAGTATTCTGATGTCTAGGCAACATTCTGAAGGAGACCTTGCGATGCAGAGTTTCGCCCATTCGGGAGTGCCGAGGGAGATCGTGGACCATAGGCGAGAATAGCCGAGTGCAACGCCACGCCATCGACTACAGACGTAGGTAATACTGATCCATGGCTGGAGCCTCAGCCGCCGACTTTCCCATACATCGCGACAGATGTCAAAGATGTTTTCCAAAATCTCGTTTGGCAATCGAGAGATGGGCAGCGCTTCGTTGTGTGCTAGAAGTGCAATGATGGTGGGGTCGCGAGGGGGTGTACTGAGGGCGGGCAACGCGATCTGCCGATCGAGGGTGCTTAAGCCATGTTGAAGGTTGATTGGATCCTGAATGAAAGGTAAGTATCATCGTGATGACGGTGTATGCCAGAATTTGGGGTCTACCATTCTGATTTCGAGGACGAGTCACTTCCTTGGAATTTAGTTGTCTCCAAGTTGTGATAGGATTAAGCGCCTCACAAGTGTGTAGATTAAACCCAGGTGGAATTTAAATCTCAAAGGCAAAAGTGGTTTAGCAAGAACCTGCAAGAACGCCCGTGAACGACGTCAACAACCGAGGTCCTCGTGTCTTTACGTAGGTTGTTGTCACGTGCCATGTACCAACGACCTCTTGGCCTTTTTTGACGGAATAGTAGCCCATGGCACATCCGTCCTCTCCTCCTCAAACTTATGCACAACGCTCTCTGCATAGACGTTCTCGCAGAAGGTCTAGTTCAAGCTCTGGATCTGATAATATCTATGACCCCGCCCCTCGCTCCATCTGGAGCCCTGTTCTCCATGCACTTCAGTCCTCTACCTTGACGCAGCACTCCCTATTTTTCGCAATCGCACCGTTCGTCCTTTTCACACTCACATTCTTCTCTGTACTCCTTGCGATTCGCGCGCACCAGGCCGCACCTCCGCGTCTCCTATCTGGGCTATCTGGCAGCGTGTTTCTCAGAGTCGACGAACAGACTACCGCTAACGGGGTCCTGGGTCGTGTTCTACTATTCACAGAACAGATAAATGATCTACTTGGAGGCGGGGTACGCGCATGGATGCAAGCGTGCGTACTGAGCCTGATCGTGCTCAGAGGCCTGGTCTGGATCAGTGCTTGTGTGGTCGACGCAGTACTCAACTTCGAGTACACTGGTGTCTGGTGCTGGGAAGCGCTCGCGGTTCCTACCGAAAGGGACACGGGCTCTTTGAATGTCAGGCATAGGAGGATGATGAAGAGTAGACAGGGTAAATAAACTTTGGTTGAACAGAAATTGCTAGGAATATACGATCATCATCTCAATTGCGGGCGTGAATACTCTCTTCTCAACATAGACGTTTGCGACTCATATCTATGAACGCATTTCACTGAAACCCAATGATAACGGGAAAATTCTTTCTGACTTGCCGTGCGACCCACGGCGCAATGGCTGTGTCACACCCCCGTAATTCCGAGTTCTTCAGCAATAATCACCGCAGCCTTCTTCCCCACCACAAGCGCCGTCGAGTACGTGTTCTATAAACGGGCGAGCAGCCCCAAAGTCAGGATATCGCGGCAAATCACTCATGTGGACAGATAGCGCTCACCGCAGAGACATTCCCGGGGCATATTGACAAGTCTTAGTTGACGAACAGAGAAAATGAATCAACACAGGGATGGGAGTCTGTGCAGCCGCAGACGGGAGAAGAGAATAGCTTACCTGCAATTTTGAGGCCCTCCACGCCATACACGTTTAATCTCGAGTCGACAACACCACCCGCGTCGCGAGGCTTCATCGCACAGGTTCCGAGCTGCATCATCGATCAAGACAATCAAACTTTCATCAATGCAGGATTCCACACTCACCGCATGCCACGCAGTAGTCACTGCCGACAATGGATCATCGTCAAATCTCATGCCGATCGCATGTGCGAAACACCACTCACCGAATTCTCTCATGAATTTCTCGATCGCCTGATCGTCTTCTTCTCCGTACACCAAATCCGGCGCATCGATCGGCACCGGGCCCGCCTTGACCCCATCGCGCTTGACAAAGACCTGCGCAGCGCTCCCCTCGGGGAACTTGGGATGCAGCGGTGCGTATTCCCCCCGAAATAGCGGCATGCGGCGCGCTAGCTCGCGCGAGAACTTGTAGGCCCATATGAGAGGGCGCACGTCCGCTATGCTGTGCGTGAAGGGGTGTTCAGACAAGGAAAGGAAAGTATTGCATGGGATGCGAGCTCACTCCTCGAGATAGCCATGCTTGAAATCGGTCGCTGCGGTTGCGTCCGTACCGGATGTGATGTGGACATGGCCGCGCGCGATGGGATAGTCCTATCACACGCACATCAATTTACCGAGTCGTACTGGACGTTTGCCTCATTGAGAACGTCGATCCGTACGCACCATATAATGGCCAAAGGTATAATACTTCTGCCTCTCTACCGACGACGAATCGCCCAAGAACCTATCCATTACCAGGAGAATCAACACCCTTCCAAACGAGAAGACGATAGAGACGATATGAGTGCGCACATGGACAATGTGCCTATCCAGAAGACCGGCTTATCCGGAGCAGATGCGTAGTAGCTCTCCCAGCGCTCTTTGAACTCTGGGCCACACAACTCGAGGTCGTGAGCAGTGGGCAGGATCTTGATCCCCGCGTCAATGCCACTGCGTAAAATAATTAGAAATAGCTGGTATCAGACTTGGCTGTGAACAATGTCGATCAAGCACTCACCTGTGGGCCATGAGGCCTTGGCCGTCCTTGAGCCATTGCTTTGACGTGACTAGGCGAACCATGTTGGTGTAGCACTACACAATACAAGAGAAAGCACGCACGCTCGATCTCGTCTGGGTCGCCCCGTATAATTGCATCGATCGTCTCCGCTTCAGGCGCTGCGACATAGGTTGCGAAAAAAGCAGGGTGATCTACCATACAAAAAAAGTCATTGCGCATATATGCATTCACAGTTCCTTCAACAGTGGAGAATACGGTTCGACTCACCCTGATAGGCTTCGCCTACTCCAGGGAGGTCCACAATCTCCTGGACACCGTTCTTGGCCAGCACCTCTGCCGCACCGACCCCAGAACGCTCCAAGATCCCGGGAGACCCAAACGCACCCGCTGATAGTACGACAAGACGGCGGGCGCGTACAAAGTGCGCCTCATCGTCCGCATTCGGCAGGAAGTGCTTGTTCCACCGATATTCGACTCCTGTGGCGCGCGTGCCTCTATGCATGCCAAATTATGGAAATCCCAAGAATTAGCGACGAGGGATGCAAATGAGGTAGAAAGGCACGCACTCGATGAGCACGCGGTGGACGTGCACGCTCGTGACGACGTGCAAGCGCTCGTTGTGGGCCTGGTTGTAAATGAAGTGGTACGGCACGTCAGACCGCCGTCCTGTTGTAGTATCGATCCACCTGCGAACGGAAGGAACTGTCAGTGACCTATTCCGCCCAGGCCAGCTGATGCGCGGCGCTTGGGAAATGGTCAAGTAAAAATCGAAGAGGGTAATGGGAACAGCAGGAACAAGGAAGGAAGGTGATATAATCAAACAAAAGATAGGAACCGTACTTCTGCCATCGCTGTTCGGACCGTTCATTGAAAGTCAGGACGTGTCGTCGAGTTAGCATCGCCTAACGCTAACCAGACTGACAAGAATCACGTACACAGTACTGATTTACCGTCACCAGGTCGTTAGGGTCTTCACCGACAGTCCGCTCCCGATCGTATATCGCTGCAGTCTCGAGGAATTGCCGTCCCACGTTGGTGTAAGTTCCACCGTAGGAAACTTTGAGCGGGCCCTCATAGCCGTGGTTCGATGCGTTAGGCGCAATTTGATACGTCTCAGTCTGCGAGTAGGGATGTTTGAGGCGTGAGGTTTGTTGACAAGTGGTAGGTCGTTTCACCTTCTTCAGGAGCGGGACGAGGTCTTGTGAGCCCCATCCTGTGTTTCCATATATATTCTTCCAGTCGTCGTAATCCGACTTACTTGCGCGCGTGTACATCGTGACTAACATGCATCGCTGTCTCAACCTCTGCAGTTCATGAAAGGCAAGGAACAACCTACAGTTCACGCTCGACCCTCCGCCTAAACACTGCCCGCACGATACGACGAGCTCGCGTCCACCCACGGCCTCAGCCTTCTCCGCCTTGTGGAACCGCACGGTCGTCGACGTCGGCGCAAGGTGAGAGAGGTATCGCGCTGGTTGTATGTGCGCGAAAAGTTCCCGTGTCGGCGGGCCCGCTTCAAGGACGAGGATGGTGAGGGTAGGAGAGGCGGCGGCGAGGCGACCGGCAAGAAGGCAGCCCGTGGTGCCGCCTAGAAAAAGAATCGTAAAGAGGTGGACGGGCGAGGGGAGACGACTTACCGCCTGCGATGACGATGTCATACTCTGCGTCTATCTGAGGGGTTGAGATCATGTTAAAAAACGATCGATTCAGTAGCAGGTGGAGAATGTATAAATCAGAGCACGCAGGCGGTACTCGACTCGAGCCTAATTAGCTGGGCCTCACAGTCTCTTATACGCCTTCAGAATAGCAATCCTTTCGGATAGACGATGCCGGATTCTGACACCAGCTTGGAAGCTGCCCTCACCTCTATTCGGGCATGATCATACGGAGGCAGCGAAGATTGACCACGAGGCGTGCCGCGCAACCTACACTTCTCCTTCAGGACCAGACAGTTTCCAGATCTGTAGATTCGTGTTTCTCCACGACTGGAAGGAGTTGATAAATTGACTAAAAGATATCATTGGATAAGAAAAGACGTCAGCTGGTTGCTGCAGCGTCAATAGAGAGTGGTTCGGACACATACTAGAACAAACTTGTCCTTTTGTAGGCAATTTTATTTCTCGTAGTGATAGGGATCGTTCGAATATCTTCCTGGGGCCGCCAGCGCAAGCGCTATGTCCATATTTCGAACTTTGCGCGTGAGTCAGCAACAGTTTCTTGAGACCGACAACCAACGGATATTGCTCCAAAGTATCCCAAGAGGAAAATACCGGGTACCATAAGAAATATATCATGAATATACCTGGATTATCCCACTAAGGGAATATCCCCTAGTCATCGAATCCTCCATGCTCCTTGCGATTCGCGCGCATCCGGCCCCATCTCCGCCTCTCCCATCTGGGCTATGCGTACTTGGAGGCGTCGTGTGCAAGTGGTTACAAGCATACGTGCTGAACCTTTTTGTGGTCAGAGGCCTGGATCAATACTTGTGCGATTAACACAGTGAATACTCGCTTCTCAACATCTCGATGAACGCGTTTCACACAAACTAAACGATGGTGACCGCGTCACACCCCCGTGATTCCGAGTTCCTCAGCGATGATCACTGCAACTTTCTCCCCCACCACAAGTGCCGTCGAGTATGTGTTCTATACGCGAACGAGCAGCCCCAAAATCAGGAATTTCGCTGTAAAAGCCTCATGTCATCAGATAGTGCTCACCGCAGAAACATTCCCGGGGCATATTGACATGTCTAAATTGTCGAACAGACGGCACAGGTAAACACAGGAAATGAAAGCCTGCGCAGCTGCAGGCGGGAGAAGAGATTGGCCTACCGGCGACCTTAAGGCCCTCCACGCCATACACATTCAATCTCGAGTCGACAACGCCCCCCGCATCGCGAGGCTTCATCGCACAGGTGCCGAGCTGCACCATGGATCATTATATTCATGATGACATCAACATAGTATTCCACACTCACAGCATGCCACGCAGTTGTCACTACCGAGCGCAGATTGTCGTCAAATCCCATATCAAATCGTTTGGCCGGAACGCCACTCACCGAACTCTCTCAGGTACTTCTCAATCGCCCGATCGTCTTCCGCCCCGTACACCAAATCCGGCGCATCGATCGGCACCGGGCCCGCATCGACTCCATCGCGCTTGACAAAGACCTGTGCAGCGCTCCCCTCGGGGAACTTAGGATGCAGCGGGGCGTATTCCCCGCAAAAGAGTGGCATGCGGCGCGCCAGCTCGCGCGAGAACTTGTAGGCCCATATGAGAGGGCGCACGTCCGCCATGCTGCGCATGACGGGACGTTCAGTGATCGCAAGCAGAGTATCATACAGACAAGAATGCGAGCTCACTCCTCGAGATAGCCGTGCTTGAAGTCGGTCGGCGCGGTCACGTCTGTACCAGATGTGATGTGGACATGTCCACGCGCGAGGGGATGACTCTAGCACATGCACATTAGTCTATATATTGTCTTGCATCTTTGTTTCATTTGAAGAAGGATGACCCTTGCGCACCACAAAATAGCCTAGGGTATAATACTTCTGCTTCTCCACCGTCGATGGATCGCCCACAAACCTGTGAAAACCCAGGAAAATCAACACCCTGATGAGCCAGGAAACAATGGAGATAATGCAAGTGCGCACATGGACAATGGGACCAACAAGAGCACTGGCCTATCCGGCGTAGATGCAAAGTGACTCTCCCAGCGCTCTTTGAACTGTGGGCCCAACGACTCGAGCTCGTGAGCAGTGGGCCGAATCTTGACTCCCGCATCAATACCACTGCGTCAACAAAAAAGGTAAATCCATGCTATTAGACCTGACAATAGTGTAGGAGGCCCATAGACGCACCAGTGTGCCATGAGGCCTTGGCCATCCTTGAGCCATTGGTTCGACGTGACTGGGCGAACCATGTCCATGTAGTGGTATACAATCGAAGTGAAAGCACGCACGCTCGATCTCGTCTGGGTCATTCCGTATGATAGCATCGAGCGTCTCTGCTTCAGATGCTGCAACATAGGTCACGAAAAGAGCAGGGTGGTCTATTATACAAGTCAAATCAATGCATTCATAGTCAACAAAGTAGAGAACACCGTTCGACTCACCCTGATATGCTTCACCTACGCCAGGGAGGTCCACAATCTTCCGAACTCCGTTCTTGGCCAGCACCTCTGCCGCACCGACCCCAGAACGCTCCAAGATCCCGGGAGACCCGAACGTGCCTGCCGATATCACGACGAGACGGCGGGCGCGTACAATGTGCGCCTCGTCGTCCGCATTTGGCAAGAACCGCTTGTTCCACCGATACTCGATCCCTGTGGCGCGCGCGCCTCTACGCATGCCCAATCATGACGATCCAAGCCAGTCAGTGACAGGCAATGTTAGTGAAAATGGAAGGCACTCACTCGATGAGGACGCGGAGAACGTGCACGCTCGTGACGACGTGCAAGCGCTCGTTGTGAACCTGGTTATAGATAAAGTGGTGCGGCACGTCAGACCGGCGTCCAGTTGTGTTGTCGATCCACCTGCAGACGAAAGGGACCGTCAGTAGCCCACTCTACCCAGGCCAGCTGACGCGCTGCTGCTAAAAGAAGATAAAGCAAGAAATGAAGAACAAACAAAGAAGAAAGTTGTGATAACTAGATAAGAGATATGAACCGTACTTCTGCCATCGCTGTTCAGACATGTCGTCAAGTCAGCATCACCTGACGCCGACCAGACTGACAAGAATCACGTACACAATACTGATTCACCGTCATTAGGTCGTTAGAATCTTCACCGACAGTCCGCTCTCGATCGTATTTCGCTGCAGTCTCGAGGAATTGCTGTCCGACGTTGGTGCAGATCCCACCGTAAGAGACTTTGAGCGGGCCCTCATAGCCGTGGTTCGGTGCGTTAGGCGCAATTTGATACGTCTCAGTCTGCAAGCAAGGATGTTTGAAGTATGAGATTTAAGAATGAGTGGAAAGAATGAGTAGTAAGTCGTCTCACTTTTTCTAGGAGCGGAACGAGGTCTTCTGAGCCCCATCCCACGTTCCCGTATAAAGTCTTCCAGTCGTCATAGTCCGACTTACTTGCGCGCGTGTACATCGTGACTAACGTGAATCACCGTCTCAACCTCTGCAGTGCTGGCTGGAAACATAGGGACCAACGTGCAGTTTACGCTCGATCCTCCGCCCAAACACTGCGCGCACGACACGACGAGCTCGCGTCCACCCAGGGCCTCCGTCTTCTCCGCCTTGTGGAATTGCATGGTCGTCGACGTCGGTGAAATGTGCGAGGGGGCCCGTGCTGGTTGTATATGCGCGAGGAGTTCCCGTGTCGGCGGGCCCGCTTCGAGGACGAGGATAGTGAGAGTAGGAGAGGCGGTGGCGAGGCGACCGGCAAGAAGGCAGCCCGCGGTGCCGCCTAGATAAAGCATCGTAAAGGGGTTGATAGGTGAAAGGAGACGACTTACCACCTGCGATGACGATGTCATACTCCGCATCTATCTGAGGCATTGAGATCATGGTGAAAAGCGGTCGATTCAGTAGTAAGGGGAGGACGTGTATAAATCAGAGCACGCAGGAACGCACAAAAGGCGATACGCAAGCCTCGTTCGCTAGGCCTCCCACTCTCTTATACGCCTTCAGGGACGATAGAGTACGAGCCAGGCCGCACAACCTAAAGCTGTCTTCCAAGCCCCGACCTTACAAATCATATTTCTCACTGGCTGAAAGCAGTCGAAGGAAGATATCATCGGGAAGCGAAAGACATCAGCTGGTTAGCTGCAACGTCAGTAGACTCGGAATCAGTGCGGTTGTAACCAGGATGTGATCACAGACCCACATTCATTTCTCTGAAGGCGATAGGAACACTCGATTGTCGTTACAGCCGCAAGCGCCATGTTCAAGCTCCAGGCCTTGTTTGTAGATCAACGACACCAGCGCAAGCAATCCAACTGTCAAGCATTCAATGAGCCGCAGGATAGGCGGACAAGGTCAGGAGGATCAACAGAATGATTTAAATATGACTCGCGCTCAGCGACGAAGTCACTCGACATACGCCTCCGGCAAGCTCCGGCGGAGTCTGGTTGCAAATTATCGCAATACTCCCGCTGGCGGTCCAAACTTGGACCCACTACTACACATCGACGAGGACACGGACAATGGACATATGGTAGATGGAGCCTTCGTTATCCGCACAGTCAACGAGGTTGTGTTGCCCAAGCGTTCATTGCTATCGCCATTGCTCTTCCCACGCTCGCCGGTTCAGACCAAGCCAAGCAGGCGCCAGTAGACCGATAACAGAGGGAGGCGGATGGAGGAAGAACTAAGGGTACACGTATAACAGGTACTAATCAGCGTGCATGTCAGGTCACAAGTCCTATAACTAGTTCTCTCGGGCGCACACTTGTGAGTCTTGAGTTCCATTCCAGTGTTGAATTGAAAGTCCAGGGGTGCGCCTTGCTTCTGTTCACAGCGTTATCATTTGACAAGGAACAATCGGTTAAAGATCATAATTGTCCTACACAACATCATGAAACATCCTTTAAGCAGTTCACTGACGCTATTCGCATGATCTTCAGAGTCGGAGATGCGGATCAGTCAGTACCCTCGGCATCATGGTCCACGGGATCCGCGCCTTTCTCTAATAATAGCTCCACGATCGCTTGATGCTTGCCCTTGGATGCTGCCTCGAGCGCATTTTGGTATGGACCCACCCCTCTGGAATTGACGTCCGCGCCATTCTCGAGCAGTAGTCGTACAATATGTTCGTGGCCGCCCGTCGATGCTGCCTGCAGTGCGTCACCATATTCTTGACTTCGCTTGTTGACTTCTGCGCCCTTTTCGAGCAACAGTCGAACGATTGATTCATGGCCTCTAGACGCTGCCGCCTGAAGTGCACTGCCGCACGGCTCCTGCGGCATATTCACCTCTGCTCCGTTCTCCAACAGAAGCTTTACAATCTCTCCGTGTCCTTCCAATGCCGCCGCCTGAAGTGCCGTGCCGTATCTTTTGCTTTCGGCGTTCACCCTTGCCTTTGCACCCTTCTCAAGAAGCAGCTGAACTATGTCTCTAAATCCTTCGGACGATGCTGCCCGAAGTGCGCTGCCGTGCTGTCCTCCGAATGGTGCATTTACTAGAGCGCCCTTCTCGAGCAGATGCTGCACAGTCTGATATTGACCGCTTTGTGATGCTACCTGCAGCGCGGTTGCGCCATGAAATCCCTTCGCATTCGGGTCTTCCCCTGCGTCCAATAGGGCCAGTGATAAATCCTGCAGCCCAGTCAAGCACGCATAGTAAAGGCGAGAGCCAATAGGCACCCTTTTCATATTACGTTCAGATCCAGGACGATCGATGTCGTTAAGCCGAACCCAAGTAATGAATGGAGCATCGTTGCCAGTGAAGAGCGCATGGATGAGAGCTTGCAAAGAACCGGTATCACTATCACTGGCACCAGATCGAGTGTGCGATACCCAATGTTCCGCCGCGTATAGCGCCAGTGGAAAGTCATCAATTGTATCTTCATTCAGGATTTCTGGGGTCTCGAACTGGAGAAGATAGGCGAGACACGTCTGAGCGATTAACGAGTGAGATAATTTTTCGTTCGTGGTGAATCCAAAGTTTTGTAAAGAGGTCGAGGTAAGCATATATTCCTTGACAGAGGGGTGCACCAGCTGAATATTTCCTGCAACTTTTATGAGCGAAGCGGCATTTCCATATGGCGCATTTGATCTCACCTTCAGCGGTGACTATAATGAGATTCGAACAGATGACCAATATATCTTCCACATTGTACCTCATGTCATCACAAAATCGAGGGTACGGCTTTGTTTCGAAATCGACAGCGACAACTTCGGACAGTTCATTGAGCCGTGGCGGACGTGCGGAAAAGGCCAGCCACTGTAAAACTGTCAGGACTGTTTGACGAATCGCTGGATCGAGCTTCGATAGAATGCGGTCGTATGTCTCGTATAATTTGGGAGGCAGCTGGCCTAGTCGCAGCTTCAGCTCATCGATATTGCGGCAACTTCGTAGTCCCTCCAGTTGCAATGCGGCTAGTCGAAACCTATCGCGATCATAAGGAAACGAACGTTGAAACGGTGGCGAAATGTCACCGTACATTCCTTTCGAGATTTCGAAGACATGCTCTCGAATTTCCTCCTTTGTCGTGTCATTCCATCTCTGCATGTGACGGTCTGTTTGCAGTGTGCAATCGATGTAGCTCCGGATGTCATTCTCGACCGACTTGCCTTGCATACACACTTGTACGACGTCAAGCAATTCGAGGGATTGTCGGATACCCAACTCATCCCGACTCGTGACCAAGATATGTATCTTGTGTTCGAATGCTTCCCAGCGCAGAATGCGCTGCAGCCAGGCCAGAACGTGTT
Source organism: Heterobasidion annosum (assembly GCA_001457955.1). Classification (NCBI taxonomy): domain Eukaryota; kingdom Fungi; phylum Basidiomycota; class Agaricomycetes; order Russulales; family Bondarzewiaceae; genus Heterobasidion; species Heterobasidion annosum. The sequence goes on from CVKZ01000003.1 coordinate 227,641, forward strand.
GTCTCTCTGTGCATTCGTCCAGAGAATCCAAGATCACATAGACATTTTCGAACTGGACGAGAAGAAGCTCCAAGGCCGTCAGGAGATATTCCCCAGATGGTTGCGCACCACCGACTGGCTGCTCTAAGCCATGAGGCATTGTATTGCAATGGAGAAGAAGCTGTTTAACAAGGCAGCGAAGTAATTCGCCGTAGCGCTGCAGATCATCTTGCGCATTTCTGGAGTCGAAGAAAAAATATGCCACCGCGGATGATGGGTTGTTAGCACAAAGCCTCGAAACATTTTCGATGGCGGACGAGCTGTTTACGAGATTCATTGATCCATACAAACACAAGAAGAAGGAAGAGAAACTCACCACAATATGGTTTTCCCGCATCCCGCTAGACTTATGCTTCAGCCCATAAAATTGATTGTGAGGCTTGTAGGTTTACTCACGGATTCCGTATACCCACAGCAGTGATCTCGCGCCCTCCTTCCATTCTGAAAACTCCTTGCTGATGAGGAACCAGGTACACGTGCCATCTGCATGCCTCTGCCGCGCATTGTTGTAGTTCTGCGAGGGATCGGGTGCCTTCAGCCAGTCTAGAGTCCTTTCAAGTCGCAACGCTGCTTTTGATCCAGAATCTGAGTAAGCCAAAAAAATGTTAGAGCCGAAGTAGTGCTGTCGTACCATAAGGAGTCTGAAGAGTTAGATTGACATTGATGTTCATCCGCCATGCAAATTTCTCCGTGACATCCCTGCAGCGCGTTTGAAGCAATCCCGCGCGTTCCTTTATATCGTCGGACAATGTATCGCGCAAACCACGGACTTTGAAGCATTCATCATTATATGAGATCAAACAGGAATTAAACATTATGCTTGGCTTACCCGCAGAGGGGAGTCTGATATATTCGTCGATGAGAGATGCGACTTGCAGTGATATGTGTCCGATCGCCTTAACGAGATCCTCCACGGCTTCAGTAACGGGTAGATCAAGGCATTCACTGGCCGAATACACCATCTCACGCAGGGAATCTGCCAACGCTCGAATAGACTCGTCGGGGAGACGTTCATTCTTGAAAGCCTGTGATAAATATGACGATGACGACCTAGATCTATCAGACTCCGATTGCTAGTTTCTCACCTCGTACATTGAGAGTAAAACTGCGCACGAGACCTTGAGGACCGGGTGAGCCTGATGCACAGATTGTAAACATTATTGAGAATGAAAGGAACGTAGAATAGACTTGCGTGACCAAATTTACGGGCGATCTTGACCGTCGAAGCGAATGCTTGGCCAAGGGACGGGATGCAATTGTTGATGTAGTCCGAAGGAGTATAGGAGCCCACGATCGCAGACGGAGATGCAGCGACGGCGTTCGAGATCTGAGAAAGTACGCTATCGTCGAGATGGGAGATTGCGGCGTCAACCTTTCTCACGATATCTTGCGGAGGTTTGGAAATGAGTGCCAGTTGGATCTTGATCTTGATACCATCGAGTCCGTTTCCGGCCTCATCAGTCATATCGAAGGCCACGTCTTGCGATGTTTTCAGTGTATGAAGATTGAAGCTCGCAGGAAATGCAGTGAACTCACCATTTACAAGCAGCTCGATCAGATTCCCAGAAAATCGTCCAAGTTTCTGCCTTACAGGTAGTATGCCTTTGCGGAAGAGCTGGATTGTGATTCTCGAGGAAGGCCGAAAGTCGCTGCGTGATAATCGTAGTGATCAGGAATAGACTTACTTTTGAGGAGTTCGCAAATGATTAAGATAACCTTAAGGTACTTACAAGTGATGGTCCTGTTGCCAAAGAAGCGGTGAGCCACTGGATCGTTTTGAAGACTTCCACTCCTTCTGGTCATCGACGTAAACTGCCACAAATCGAGAACCCCATCCATGACCGACGCCACTCTTCTCGAGCTGTCCTTTGATTTCGATGCCTATCATTCGTTGTTTGTGATAGAATCAGCTCCTCGTACACTGATATCATTGTCGGGTGGATTGATCACCTGTGCAATGGGCTACAAGTCCAAGAAGGGACGACATTTCGAGATTCGGTGTGTTGTCGTGTAAGGAATGCAAAGGCAGAGAAGATGGCCGTTGCAAGATTGAATTATGATTTTGAGTGCGTTTTAATCGCGAGGCATCTCGAGGACGTCGGAAGCCTCGAGGCTGCGAAGCCTAGTAGTGATTTACACGATTATGACCAGAGATCAGTCACAATCTCCATAATCTAGCGCTCATCCTGTTATCCACCTGTGTAGAAGGCTTGATCAACGATATTTTACTCACTTTGTGGAACATTTTCTCCTGTCATATATACAAGACTTTTAGGCCTCCGCGGCCGACAGTCCAATGCAGCGCCCGGCCCAACTTGGATGGATTGGTGACGGCGGAAGCATCAGACAGAGTTTAACCCGTATTGCGTACAGGTGGGTGTTTTGGTCAGATTTGTCAGCCAGAGCGAACGACCACTATTGGACGGGGTTTTCCGGATATGCCCCAAATCCGGCTATTTCGTTTCATATCAGGATACATGCGCCGCTTTTCATTCTTATCCTCTCCCAGTTTCGACTATATTCCGCCTCCATACTTAACACCACCCACCAAGTTCCTCCTTCACCCTCCGGATTGGCGTGACACTGAGCCTAAAAATTTTGCATGTTCGGCGAATATCAAAGTAAGATTGAGCGAGCCGCAGGTTTGCACGCGCTCTGAACGGCAGACTTGATCCTAACGAGGCCGAATTTCCTCGACTGTGCCCGGACTCTGTCCCGGCTTCCATTCCCCAGGGCCCTCCAAGGGATGTCGACGCAGACATAACTTTGTGAGCTCCTGTTCCATGCAGCCTTCTCCAGTAGGAAGCAAACAACCTCTTCATGGCCTCCCTGCGACGCCGCCCGCTCTCCCCGCGCCCGCCGGTATCGTCCGCACTGAACTCATCAGATTTCATGGTGTCTGCTCCTGCATCTGAGGCTGTTGTGATTGGGGAGGGGCTGGAAGTCACAGATGCACTGGGGTGCGGATATGCAGCGGGCGGTATAGATGTTAACAAGCTGGTAAGGGGTCAAGAAGCAATAATACTTGCGCGCGGAGAGTCGTCGAGGAAAGCGTGGTACGATGGAGAGGGAGGTGACCGGTGTGTGTAACAGGCGTAGAATGAGATCGTCTGAGCAAGAGAAGGGGAGAGGAATGGCATGACAGGAGGACTTGAGCACGGGATAGTAACATATAGGCACGTATTCGTACCTACTTGTACGCTACCGGACGATAATATTATTTGCATACACAGCCCACATTGGTTCGTTTCAAGCCTGCCGCTAAGAACACAAGTATCAGAATAGCAAGCATCGGTCACTTCAAGGCGCAAGCTCCAGACACGGTCGCAAAATATTCAAGTCAGCGTCGAAGGTAAGGACATTGAGGTCACCCTTGGGACGGTCAAGATATATGTAGCCTGCTCAAACGCAAGGTGTTAATTACGGTGAGCCGTCTTTCCTACCTCTTCTCTGTTATCATGGTCGCATTTTTAAGCCCGAAACCACAGATACTTTATGTATATGCTCGTACATGCAAATATCAGACATCCAGATCAATCCCTCTTGCTATTCGACTCATCCTATCACTATCCGGCAGACGCTCTTCTCCATCCAACCATTCAGCACCGAACTTAAGTAGCAGGTCGGTCACCGATTGGTGGCGACGCGCTGACTGGAGGGTGCTTTCGAGTTGTCCCGGTGCATTGGGATCTGCTCCCTTCTCCAGCAGCAGTTGCACAACCTGCTCGTGGCCACGATATGCCGCTGCATGCAGCGCACTCCCGCGAGATCCACCTTGCATGTTCATGTCTGCGCCCTTCTCCAGCAACAGCCGCACAAGCTGCTCGTTGCCCTTATATGCCGCTGCTTGAAGCGCACTCCCGTGAAAAACTCCACCTTGCAGGTTCACGTCTGCACCCTTCTCCAGCATCAGTCGCACAAGTGGCTCGTCTCCTATGGATACTGCTGCCTGTAGCGCACTCCCGTGAACTCCACCTTGCAGGTTCACGTCTGTGCCCTTCTCCAACAGCAGTCGCACAAGCTGCTCGTGGCCGATAGATGACGCTGCCTGGAGTGCACTACCGCCATTACGACCTTGCAGGTTCACATCTGCACCCTTTTCTAGCAGCAGTCCTACAATCTGCTCGTGTCCGCGAGATGCCGCTGCCTGCAGCGCACTCCCGTCCTCTCCACCTTGCAGGTTTATGTCTGCGCCCTGCTCCAGCAGCAGTCGCACAACCTGCTCGTAGCCTCTAGATGCCGCTGCCTGCAGTGCACTATGGCCATTTCTACCTTGCAGGTTCACGTCTGCACCCTTCTCCAGTAGCAGTCGAACAAGCTGCTCATGGCCTCTAGATGCCGCTGCTTGCAGTGCATTACCACCGTCTCCACCTTGCAAGTGCGCGCTCTGCTCCCGCCACAGTTGCGCAAGCTCCTCGCGGCCGACAGATGCCGCTGTCTGCATGCCCCTGTTGCCGTGTTCACGTCGCATGTTTGTGTCCGCGCCATGCTCCAGCAGCAGTTGCACAACCTGCTCGTGGCCTGTTAATACCGCCGCATGCAGTGCACTCCCGTAATCTCCACCTTGCAGGTGGACGTCCGCGCCCTGCTCCAGCAGCAGTTGCACGAGCTGCTTGTGGCCGATAGATGCCGCTGCCTGCAGCGCACTGCCATAGCGTCCTCCCTTCCCATTTGGATTGGCACCCCCTCTAAGTAAGGCCACCGATGTTTCTTGCAGACCTGCAAGTGATGCATAGTAGAGGCGAGAACCACCAGGTGACCGTGTCATGCAAACCCCCGTCCAAGGCTCATCAATGTCATGAACCCGAATCCAAGAGATAAATGGACCATCTGAATCGGCGAGGAACAAAGTGTCGATCAGGGTTTGCAGTGTGTCTGTGCTACCCTCTGCTGCAGATTTAACATGATAAGGCCAATATTTTGCTGCATAGGGTGCAAGGGGAAAATCCCCGAGAGTGTTCTCGTTCAAGAGGTCAACGGTGTCAAATTGCAGTAGATAGGCAAGGCAGGTCTGGGCAATCAGTGAGTGGAACATCTTCTCATTGATGTCATAGCTATATAATTTGCGGGCGGAGGAGGAAAAGAGGTATTCTTTGACGGACATATGCGCCAGCTTGATCTCCCCTTTTTGACAGATCAGTGATAAGATCGTGGGTGGAAGTTCAGGTTTCACATACCTTCGACGGATATCACAATAAGACTAGAACAAATCGTCAGAACACTCTCAGGACTATAGCGCATATCTGGGCAAAAGCGAGGTCGTGGATCTGCCGTAAAATCAACGCAGATAACTTCTGCCAGTTCCTGCAATTGCGGGGGGCGAGCACAAAAGGCTAGCCATCGCAAGAAGGTCCCAGCCGTTTCCCGATGCTTGTTGCTGAGCTTCGACAGGATTTTGTCGTAAGTGTCGTACAAACTGCGGGGGAGATTCTCCATCTGTTCCCTTAGTTCACGAATGCTGTGGCAATCGCGTAGTTCCTCCAGCTGCAGAGCGGCCAAGCGAAACCTGAAAACATCATTTCAGCAATGGAAACATGTACACAAATAAGTGATCGTACATTCCCTGAGACATAGATACCACTGTAGCTTGGATATCTTCCGACTTTTCCTTCCATTTCTTCAGCTCTTCGTCTGTCCGTAACTTGTCCTCAAGATATCGTCGAATATCCTCGTCGACGGACTCGCCTCGGACGGAAACATCGACAGCACCCAGAAATTCGAGAGTTTCGCGGATATCCCGCTCATCCCTACTAGTCACGAGAAGATGCGTATGCTGTTTAAATTCGTCCCGGTTGTTGAACTCCTTCATCCAGCTGCGAAATTTCGACCTCTCCGAACACTCTTCATGAGCTATCGGCTTTGATGGACATTCGTCAAGGGAGTCTATGATCACATAGGCATTTTTGAAGAGACCGAGAATGATCCGGAGAGTGTCATGGAGGGCCCCGAGAGATGGCTGTGAATGTCCCTCTCCATACATATTCTCTAATGCGTCGGGCATAGTGGTGCACTGAAGAGTAAACTGCTTGATGAGAGAGCGCACAAGGCCTTCGTGGCGTTGAAGACCTTCTTGTGCGTCTCTAGAGTCAAAGAAGAAGTACGCGACCGCAGAGGATCGATCAGTAGCACAATGATCCATGACATCTTTGATGGAGGATGAGCTGAATGAAGGGAAATTAATCTATACAAGCACAAAGACACTACTCATTGTCCTCACCATAAGATGGTTTTTCCGCATCCGGCTGAACAAATGTTTCCGTGATCAAGCAAGAGCCATGAAGTTTGAGGGGTACGTACGAATTCCCTCAACCCATAATAACGATCCTGGACTGCTCTTCCAACACAAGAACTCGCTTCCAGTTAGGAACCAGGAGCCGGTTGCTTCTTGATGTTTCTCCCGTGCATTATTGTAGTTTCGCGAAGGATCAGGTGCTTTCAACCACTGTAAAATCCTCTCGTACCGCTCGGCTGATTGATACACGCAATATCTTAGTTAGCGTCGCAAAATTTAGATCCAGAAGAGAACAGTTGCGTACCAAGCTTCCCGTCCTTGAGCTGACGAACCATCTTGTTCGTGTCGATGTTTAGGTGACTGCCAAATTTCGCCATCAGATTTTGGCAGCGTGCCTGGAATGACTCAAGACGAGTCTTCATGTCACTGAACAATGCATCTCGCACAGCCCGAACTTGGGAAATGA
>CVKZ01000003.1:234477-265549 GCA_001457955.1 Heterobasidion annosum
CCAAATTTCGCCATCAGATTTTGGCAGCGTGCCTGGAATGACTCAAGACGAGTCTTCATGTCACTGAACAATGCATCTCGCACAGCCCGAACTTGGGAAATGATGACGAAGAACTCAGCAACTCAAGAGACTCCGAGAAAGCCGTACGACAAAACTCACCTGCAAAGGGCTTCCTTGCGTACTCGTCGATGAAGGAAGCAATCTCCAAGGACACTCGGCCGATCGCTTCGATGACATCCTCCGTGCCTTGAATCACCGATAGGTCAGGACACTCGTTGGCAGCGCATACCATCTCGCGCAGAGACTCCGCTAGGTTGTGAACAGACTGATCCTGAAGTAACTGATCTTTCCATGCCTTTGATGGATCCCACTGTAAACGACATTCCTTCAACGTCACGACAACGAAGTACTGACCTCGTACACCGAGAAGAGAACTGTACACGAAACTTTCAATATCGGATGAGTCTGCCATACAGAAGGACAATGAGATCATGAAGTGTGAGTAAGGTGAGAGGGACGCACGTCACTGAATGTGCGGGCAATTTTGACGACCGCTTCGAATGCCTGTCCAAGAGATGGTATGCAGCTGCTAACCGCTTCTGCGGATGAATATGCACCCGTGGCTACGGTAGCGGACGCATCGGCGCTCTGAGAGATCATTGAAAATAAAGTATCATCGAGACGAGATATCGCTGCGTCGACCCTTCCCATCGTATCCTGCGCAGAGTCAGAGACGAGCGAGAGCACAACCTTGAGCTTGACGCCGGCAATGACAACACCAGTATCATCCAGCAAGTCCATAGCAGCATCTATTTGAAGCATTGGTAGTACTCCAATGGTAGACAAGATATATGACTGACCGCTTCCGAGAAAATCGACAACGCTCCCCGAGGAATGTCCAAGCAGGCGCACTCTTCCGGGAACCCTGCTTTTGCGGAAGACTTCAACTTTGATACTCGACGAGGGATGAAGCCATCTAGATAAACGCCTTGTTATCTGTGGATGATCAAGACGTGGTCGTTGGAAACTTACAAGCGATGATCCTCCTGCCAATGCAGTCGTGAACTGCTAGAGTATTTCTTGGATTTCCACTCCTCTCGATTGTCAATGGATACAATCGCAAATCGATCGCCACGTCCTGGCTCTTGAAACCTGCCGTCAATATCGATGCCTATTGACGACGTCAGTCGTTGCGCAATCTCACAGACACAACCAACGACTCGCTTGTTAGTCGGGCAACGAGCCCCGATGCAGAGAGTGCATGTTCGCGTCCTTGAGTATCGTTGTTTCCTGAAGGCATCAGCAGAGATGAAGACCTCAGGGAGGCTAGGTCGAGTGTAAGGCTTCGATTGTGTGGTTCGGTTGTGATATAGATGGCCATCAGGGCGGTTGCTGTGCGGGCTCTACTTTTGACACAGAGACTAGCGCTCAGCTTGATTCGAGCATTCCCATTTGCTTCTTGGGCTAGGTGTATCCCAACGAGAGATGCCAGCGTGACAACCCTGGCAATTTGCTCTTGGACAACATCTAGAGGGTCCCAGCGCACCGAGGGTCGAATTTATTCTGTGAACTCGGAGATGAGCTAGCTCTCCGGGTGAAGCTCAGAGAAATTATTCTCGAGGCCGATGGAACAGTATTGGTGATGACATGCCGTGTATGCGGAAAACGCGAAGTCAGTACACTTGTTGGGTCAGGACCTGTCAGGACGCGACGCGACTGCGTAGTGACTGCGTCCGGATGGTTTCGGCGAAATCCGACGGAGCACAACAGTAGCACGACCTAGCACGACGCTCCCAGTGTTGGCGCAGGTTGGCGCCCTCCTCAACCTCCCAAAAGTGGTCTCCTAGCGCCAAGGACCGCCTTCATAACAGAATTATCCCTTGGAGAAATTTTCTTCGAGACTATATAGAGAAAAGTCGAGAGGGAGCGGTGGAACAGGAGGTCGATGTCGAGTTCCGGTGAGTGCTCCATGTGTTTCAATGTACCAGGTCTGTCAAAGGCAAGCATTTGGGCGATCCTCCTTCAACGACCGACGTGATTTTTGGAAATCCGTATCTACCGATTCTGTGGACTGTCACACACGAGAGTGCTCGTCCGACGCTGGCGCCGTGTTTGCATTGCTTAAGCTAGGTGCAACAGGTATCGGTATCCCTCAATGGTCGCTCAGCTGGCTCGACAAGGATAACGCGCTTTCAATCGTATTGTGCTCTCATTATCGTCCTTCCCTCATTTATGCTCGCGCATCAACAATGCTCGATCTCCAACCGTTCTCCAACCCGGCACCAGTCTCTGAGCTCATTTTCTGTTTCTCTTCGAACACTAAACGTGCAGCCTTAGACGACTCCCGTTTCGATGGACTAGTTCAACGTCGAGCCCAACGCGTTTACACTGGCGCTCATAAAATATCAGTTTACGACTGGCTGGGGCCAGCCCTGCTCCTTTCGCACTTTTTGCATTGACCCGGATTTTTTCACGCTGCATTGGGCAGGAGTAGGTAGGACAGCAAATTTTAGGCAGGAGATATCACTTTTGGGCAGCAGCTGGGGAAGAGTAATGGATGGGGAGAAGCCGTGGGCTCATGTACGTATATTGAATACTCATCACTATTTGCAGACCCAGTTTGTACTCACATGCGGGCATGACTGTGGGTCTCATGTGTGACGATTCTAGCCGCATTTTTTAGAGTCAAATTGATGGGGCGTGTAGAGCTTTAGCAAAGTGAGCTTCTCCGTTTCTGCTCAGTCCATTGATACTATCCGTGTGGTGCGCTGTATGCAGCGGCCTTTACTTTATTTTAATTTCAAGTTAAACGCGCCCACGCTCTGTTTCAGCAGTTGTCGCACGCTCACTTTGTGCCGTGTTCCTTTCTTATGAAGACAGCGCCTAATGCCGAGGGTCGAGTTTTACATACAAAATTCACACCACCCGGCTCTATACATACGAGACAACGGTCGGTGAGTGGTCATCAATGCAACACTGTCGCTCGCCCGACGCACTATCCAACTCCATACGCTATCAGACAATACTGACCGGACAAAATCGACCAGCGCCAAAATGTCAGTCATACAGATCAATGAGCACCCTCAGCATCGTCATCTAGCCTCACTGCCCCTTTTTCTAACAACAACTCCACGATTGCCTGATGCTTCCTCTTGGATGCTGCCCGAAGCGCGCTTCCATATATACCCACTCCTTGGATGTGAATGTCAGCGCCATTGTCAAGCAGGAGTCTCACGACGTGCTCATGGCCCTCCTTCGATGCCGCCTGCAGTGCATCGCCATGTCTTTTACTTCGTCGGTTGACCTCTGCGCCCGTTTCAAGCAATAGCCGCACGATCTGTTCGTGGCCGCCCAATGATGCCGCCCGTAGTGCGTCTCCATACTCTTCGCTTTCCTCGCTCAATCGCGCGCCATTTTTGAGAAGTAGTTCTACGATTGATTTGTGGCCTCCGTACGCTGCTGCCTGGAGTGCACTACCGTGCGTTTCCTCTAGCATGTTCACCTCGGCACCGCTCTCAACAAGAAGCCTCACAATCTCTTCGTGCCCTTCCAACGCCGCCGCCTGAAGTGCTGTGCCATATGTTTCGTTCTGTGCGTTTACCTCTGCACCTTTCTCCAATAACAGCCTAACTGTCTCTGTGAAGCCCTCTGACGATGCTGCTCGCAGTGCACTACCGTGCCGTCCTCCTAACGGTACGTTGACTTGTGCTCCTTTTTCCAGTAATAGGCGTACTATATCTGTATAAGTTCCACCTGATAACGTCGGTTGTGCGTTGTCCTGACTGGCCGCCAATTTTCTCTGTACACCGAGCATCTGCCGCTGTTCTCTCGAGAGTCTCACATCTCCTGATGCTGCCGCCTGTAAAACGCCGTCATAGTATCCACCTCGCATCCCTATATCGGCGCCATTCTCCAGCAGCAGTCTGACCACCTCGTCATGACCTCCCTGCGACGCCGCCTGCACTGCGGTGCTATACATCCCCCCTGGCATATCCACCTTAGCGCCCCTCTCCAGTAATAATTTCACAATCCCTAGGTAGCCATGCTCTGATGCTTCATGCAGTGCAGTGCCGTACAGCCCGCCTCGATTATCGACGTCTGCACCATTATCCACCAAAATCCGTATAACGCCTTCATGGCCTCTGTTTGCCGCCGCTTGCAATGCGCTACCGGAGGCACCACCCAGCGAATTTACCCTCGCACCCGTCTCCAGCAGTATCCTCGTAACCTCTTCATGACCCCACCATGCTGCCTCCTGCAATGCACGGCTATTATCAAACTCTCTACCTTGCATGTTCACATCTGCGCCATTCTCCAACAGCAGCCGCACAATTTCTAGATCACCCTTTGCTGACGCCAACTTCAGAGCGGAGCCGAACCATCCTCCCTCTGCGTTCACCTCAGCACCTTTCTCGATCAGACGCTGCGCGATTTGATATTGACCGCGCCGTGAGGCCACTTGCAGTACGGTAACGTTATCATATCCCTTCACGTTCGGGTCTGCCCCTGCGTCCAATAAGGCGAGTGATATATCCTGCAGACCAGCCAAGCAAGCATAGTAAAGGCGAGATCCAATAGGCATTCTTCTCAGATCAGATCCATATTGGTCAAGATCATTGAGCCGAACCCAAGAAATGAATGGGGCATCGTTGCTAGTGAAAAAAGCATACATCAAAACCTGCAATGGATCGGTCTTATCATTGCTGTCGCCGGAGAGGGCATGGGAGACCCAATGTTCCGCTGCGTATTGAGCAAGTGGGAAACCAGGAAGCGTTTCCTCGGTCAGAATATCAAGCGTGTCAAATTGAAGAAGATAGGCAAGACATGTCTGAGCGATCAACGAGTGAGCCAGCCTTTCATTGGTGGTGAATCCTAAATTCTGTAAGGAGGTCGAGGTCAGAAGATATTCCTTGACGGAGAGGTGCGCTAATTGGACATTCCCTGTATAAAATGTGAGCGAAATAATGACATCAATATGGAACATATTATCCTACTGTCAGCTGAAACTATAATAAGATTTGAACAAAGGATTAGAACATCATCGGAGGCGCCCCGCAAGTCATCGCAAATTCGAGGATGCGGCTTAGTTTCAAAATCGACAGCGAGAACTTCGGCCAATTCATCAAGCCTTGGCAGACGCGTCGAAAAGGCCAGCCATTGTAGAAGTCTCAAGACTAAGTGACGATTCTCTTCATCGACCTTTGACAGAATGCGATCGTACGTCTCGAAGAGGTTGCGAGGGAGTTTAGCTAGTCGCTTCCTCAGCTCACGAAGATTGAAGCAATTTTGCAGTTCCTGCAATTGCAATGCGGCTAATCGAAACCTGTCGAAGTCATAAGGATGCGAATGATAAAGCGGCAGCGAAACGGTACCGTACATTCCGTCCGAAATATCTAAAATCTGCTCTCGAATTTCCTCCTTTGTAGTGTCATTCCATCTCTTCATGCGAAAGTTTGTTCTTAACGTGTGGCCTATGTAGCTCCGAATATCATCGTCGACCGACTTTCCTCGAACGCACACTTGTACGACGTCGAGCGATTCGAGGCATTGTCGAATGTCTAATTCATCCCGACTCGTGACCAGAATATGTATCTTGCTTTGGAATGCTTCCCAGAGCGTAATCCGCTGTAGCCAGCCCAAAAGACTTGATCTCTCTGTACATTCATCCAGAGAGTCGATGAGCACATATGCGTGTCGAAATTTGGCGAGAAGGAGCTCCAAGGCTGCATGGAGAGACTCTTCGGATGGTTGTGCATGACCACGGCTGAGTAGCTTCTCCAAGCCATCCGGCATCTCAGCGCACTGAAGCAAAAGTTGTTTTATGAGGGAGCGAACTAAACCCTCGTGTCGCTGAAGGCCGTCTTGGGCATCCCTGGAATCAAAGAAAAAAGATGCAACAGCAAACGAGTTGTCAGTTGCACAATACGTCGTGACCTCATTGATGGCGGATGAGCTAGTTTGTGCATTTCAATTAACACAGATACAATCAGCTGTAGCAGTCACTCACCATAGGATTGTTTTACCACATCCCGCTGGACGAGCGTTTCAGAGCTAGAAATCAGTAAAGAGGGTGTAGAAGGCACTCACGGATACCATGGATCCATAATATTGACCCTGCTCGTCCCTTCCATTCTGAGAAATCCACGCCGCTAAGTAACCAAGTACCTGTCCCTTCTTGATGCCTCGCCCGTGCGCTGTTATAGTTTCTGGAAGGGTCGGGTGCCTTAAGCCATTCCAAGATCTTTTCAAACTGCTCAGCTGAATGTAAGCACAGAATTAATTAGTATCGAACTTATTAGAACGAGCGGAAGTCCGTGGTACCAATCTGTTCATTGTGAATTTGATGAACGGTTTTGTGCGTGTCAAGGTTGATCCTATCATTGAATTTCCTCCTTAGATCCCTACAGCGTGCTTGGAAAAAGTCGACACGAGTCTTCATATCGTTTGACAATGCATCTCTGACACTTCGGACTACGATGCACCAAAGAAAAATCAGGGACTAGAAGATGGCCAGAACGCTAAACATACCCGCTGAAGGTAGACTTGCATACTCATCTATGAGACAAGCAATTTGTATCGAAACACGACCAATCGCTTCTATCACATTCTCAGTCCCCTCGATGGCTGATAGACCCGGGCATTCATAAGCAGCGTGAACCATCTCGCGCAGGGACTCTGCCAGGCCTCGAACCGCCTCGCTCAGGAATGCCTCGTCCTTGAAAGCCTACGAGCAATGATATGAGAAGGACCGTTGATCAGACGCACATCATGGGGAAAGCCTCACTTCATACACTGAAAATATAACTGAGCATGACACTTTCAATATCGGATGAGCCTATTCTCATGATGAATCAGATGGCAAGAACGTCAACGTCCAGAAAAGTCACTATGAAGTGAGTTTGACGTACGTCCCCAAAAGTGCGAGCAATATTCACTATCGTCTGAAACGTTTGTCCCAAAGATGGTATGCAAGCGGTAATCACTTGTGCAGAAGAATACCCAAATTTAGTCACAGGGGATAACGTATCAACATGCTCCGCTATCTGAGAGATTATGGTGTCATCTAGGCGAGTGATGGCAGCGTCGACCCTTCCCATTAGGTCTTGAGGAGACTCGGAAATAAGTGCGAGCTTGATCTTCATCTTGATGCCGCTGAGTTGAGTCCCTGTACTGTCTACGATGTCTAGGCCCTCATCTACCATAATTTTTACCACACATTGACACAATTGCACTCAGAACAGGCTCACCTTGTCCAAACAACTCTACGACTCTTCCTGCGGCACGTCCGATTAAGCTGGGCTTTTTGGAAAACATCACAGATAGCTTGCTTTTACGGAAGACCTCCACCTTGATGCCTGAGGATGGCCTTAACATACTATGTGGAATAGGCGAGCAAAGGTGAGGAGGTGTTGATGCGATAACAGTCACTAACCGACTTACACACGAAAATCCTCTTGCCAACGCAGCGGTGAGCTACTAGACCGCTTCTTAGATCTCCAACTCTCCTGGTCGTCGATTTGAACAACTAAAAAGTGAGATTGTCTGATGTCCAAGGGGTTTGCTTCAACCATTCCATCGATCTCAATGCCTGTCAGTTGCGGGGATCAGTTCTCTGGCAATTCAATCTCGGTGAAGATGGATGTCACCAGTGAAATGGGCAACAAGCCCTAGAGAAAGTGTGGGTTCATGATATTGCATACTACCGTCCCGACTGATGGCCATGTGGTGGATAGAGAGGATGACAGGCGTTCATTGAATATGCTTCAGTCATCATTAGAAGCACAACATGTGGCCTGTAGCCACGTTGTAAATATCAGGGATCTATACGGTTTCAATGATAGCGAGGTCTTTGAGGTAAGATTTCGAGTAAATCAGATCCGTGTTCGGCCTGTAAGCTACTTGCATTTATGATATTCTAATTTGGATAACTTAGATCACAGAATGAGTTATAGCTACAATACTGTTTGAGTGTGCCATTTGCAGCGCAGTTGGTAGAATCCACCTTGGCTATCTCCTGACATCGACTGCTCAAACGAGCCCAGTAGAGAAGTGGTTTATTGGCCAGCGTTGAATTTCTTCGTTAAATCATCGCAGCGCCTAATACATGTTTTCATATCTGCGCACCAGTCGTCTTCAGCTTCAAGATCATGACAAACTCATCAGCCGCCAACCAAATCATACGATACATGACAGACTTGCCTTCAAGAGACGATTCCCCGTGATCGGTTACGAGCAATGCAAGCTGTACTACTGACTTCCCAACAGCTTCGATAAATTTCACGATATCTCGACCAGGCTTGGACAATTGGGTTCGACTGCACGAGCAGAGCCTGCCCAAGCACTCTATCAGGTTGACGATACATTCATGTCGAGGGACCTCCAGTTTCCATGCCTTTGTAACGCCGCGATGATATTAGTATTATTGAGTCAGATACAAATACGACAGTCTGCCAACGGGCTTAGACTCACTTGGTATACTGAGAATAAGATATGACATGAGGCTCTAATTTTGAGACAGAGGATCTGTGACATACTATCGTTCAGCAACACTGAAGATGCAGACGTTCCAAGAAATACATTATTGACATACTTGATTCGACTCCTGGTTGATCGCAGCCATCATTGACATCATATCTGTCACTGC
Source organism: Heterobasidion annosum (assembly GCA_001457955.1). NCBI lineage: Eukaryota > Fungi > Basidiomycota > Agaricomycetes > Russulales > Bondarzewiaceae > Heterobasidion > Heterobasidion annosum. The sequence goes on from CVKZ01000003.1 coordinate 243,122, forward strand.
ACCTTTGAGCGCACGCATGACCCTATCTGAAGGGAATTCGTGGCCCACGAAGGTGAGCGGATCGGTACCTTCTACTGGACTCAATTTGACCTTGACGCAGATCCTACCTATAAGGATGTCTACGTCATCTGTCGATACAAAAGCCACATTCATGGAGGTGTAAGTGCGGATATGGCCCTGGAAAAGAGGACTTGCTACCTTGAAGGAGCTCAAGGAGTCGACAACTGAAGCTCCCGACCAAAACTGTATCGCACGGGACCATCGCGGATGCCCTCTGTAGGCTGATTTTAACCATCGAGAAGACTCCGAAGTATCTAGCTCAAAACGTCAGTGTGGTATTGTGGTAGGCAAGGAGCACAACGAGACATACAGAAAGCATTTCGATAAACATGGACTCAACGTGCTGCACTGCTCATCTCCATCAATGGAGAAGACGAGGATGTATTCAGAGGATTCTGGGCAGATGTGTTGCAAGTTATTGCGAAACTCAATATCTTAGGAAGAAGAACAACATCAGCGCCACGAAAATATTGCGGAGAACAGGACGAACTGACTCAATATACGGGTAGATAAACTGGAGTGAGAGGGAATTGCATTATGAAGACACTCCATCCCCGAGACTCATGGCCCTTGGGATAGGTGGATGGGAGGGAGAAAGGGCGGAGGGATCGTTTGAGCGATACGTTGAGTGAGGAATCGTGTGAGCGAGATGGGGAGGGAGGAATCGTGAAGGAGACGTGGTGGCATGGAGCTAGCGGGAAGCCAGGGTACTTTATATCATGGTGAGTGTTTCACTGAACAGGATGTTAAACCCCGAAATAAAAGCCCGAATAAACATCTAAACACAAGCGCACCATCGAACAATAGATGAGACAAAGCCCCAGCTAAAGCGTACTCCAAGCAGTGATGTGGCACTGATTCCAGGGACCGAAAAGTACGTAGAACAAACTGGTGGCTGATGTTAGGTTCTTGGAACAGCGGTGGCTGAATCTCCGGGAACACGTCATCTTCGCGTCCTGTTCCTGTTCAAACCATGTCTATAGCATCGCAAAGTATAAAACAAGAACTCTCACGTACAGCGCACGATACTGTCTTCAGATATGTCATTTCGATGAGTCGACATCTAACAGGTTAGATGTTTGTCCACAACTGATCACAGGAAAACAACCTACCTAGTCAAAACAGCGCAATCGCCCGCACGTTCATTCGCTTCAAGCCGACTGCCTTGAATCCTCGCTGTTCACAGTCGATTCTTACAACCTGTTCCTGCTATTATCATTGAAACAGTGCAGCATGTGGAAACAGGACACAGTATATCGCAATAAAGGAGCTTACATTGTGACTCTGTGTTGCGTCCGCTAATAGCACCGTGCCTGTTCTGCCTGTTCTGCCTGTTCTGCACGCTCTCGTAGGCTGAGGCTGTTCTCGCCCAGTCCCCTTCCTGATTCTGACTGCCAATCATGAAGGCCAGTGGTGCGCATGGAACACTACAATATGATGTATGATCAGGCAAATATCCCATATTCGCAGTCTGCATTCGAAGTAACACATCACTCACCCGAATTATTACCCAGCATGACTGATAATATCTTAAAATCGGGAGGAAAGATAACGAATAAAAGAGTCGCCTAGTAAAGTGAGAGGGCTACAGGCGCGCGAGAGGGGCATATACGGGATTTTGCAATTGTACCCAACCACTTGACAACGACACCGCTCTCGACACACAAGCCCAGCGCGCTGTTCAGTCTCTTACCCTCAAATACAACGACAGATAATCACCCATGTAGAGCTGGAAATAATGAATTCACCACCACGTCGAGCCATCATAACAATTCCCACCCAGGGTAATGAGAAGCCGGATGAGTCTAAACATTCGCAAAAACACATACTGTATGAATTCCACCCACCAGCCGGAGTGCGGTGTTGCATCGCCTCTCAGATATAGCCAGCTGGAGCCTGTGATTCTCTTCCGTGCTCGATCCTTCGAATACGTAGCCTTCGCGGAATGTAGAGGTGGACCGTCGACGTATGATGATGAGTGGCCACATTCCTTTTTCGGACTCTCCCATCAACGGCGTCTACGAGGCTAACAGTGACCGACAGGCTTTGAAGAGTGGACCACTCGGTGACGACGCTCTCAACTATACCACCTTATGCACTGTTCTGCTACGACGCCATGAAGCTCCTCCACTGGTGCACGCTCGAGCCGACGGGTTCCTCACAGCTCGCAGCTATACGCTTCTCCGCCCCCGTACGCGTGCGTTCCGTACGCGTTTTCCCCAAGGATATGACGCCATTCGAGATGCAGCCAGAGATCATCTCGTGAGTGTCCTTTCTGCGCTTGGATGTGGAGATCAGAAAGCATGTGGAATGGTTGGGATCGAGGACGAGAGGAAGGCGTGTCGCTGCGAGGCTGCCAACGGACGGGGGCGAGTTCAATCATAGGACAGACTGTCTTGGGCATTGGACTGGGTCATATTGGGTGGTCTCCCATCCTTCAGCCCTGCTTTAAATATAGTCTTTTCGTGGCGACTGCGGCAGTGTTAATCGCGGCGCCGCGCGTGCATGTTCGATGTTGATATTGATTCTATGCATGTGGTCTCTGTATTGAGGTGAACCTCTACAAACATGTCGCGTTCAATTCGATTCTTGTCATGGTAGTCAGCTTGCGAACTATTCATCAACTATCCAAATCCGCTCTGTATCCAGGGCCTATATATCCATCCTCTTGTTTGTTGCAATGATCAACTCACTGACATACCATGCCTAGCGAAACTGAACCAGAGGCATTCTTCCTCGAAGTTTTCTTCAATGCGCAGCCTGTCGGTTCTCCGGATGCGAAACAAAAGCAGAAGGCCAGCAATGTCCTGATTCCCTCCGTCATGGCGTACGCAGGAGGCGCAGTAGACTTCGCAGTCGATATGGGAAACGATGTATGTCCCGCACAAATCTTGTCCGTTGTCGCAGTAGCATATGCTATTCCCTAGTATGCAACACGTCTGATGATCGTCAAAGGCGAATTCACCAAGGTGTCTATGGCCATCTACGGCGACATCGTTGCAGAACATCCATCTTCTCCGATCCCGTATACGCCAACCCCATTACCCATACTTGAGCCGACGCCGCTTTCCTCGTCCATCGACCCATCCAACTCCTCCGACCCGACCGTCCTCGCTCGTCAGCTCCTCGAGTCTATCCCGGATGCACCCCCACTCTCCCTCGTGATTCGTCTGATGTTCTGTCTAAAACCTTCCAACGACGACTGGGATTTGCCAGACTTCCCGTACTTACATCCCGACTTGGACGAAGACACCTTGGACTTCGACCTAGACAAGGCTTGCCAGATGCTCGGTCGACCCGTGGCTGACGACGTCTCGTACGAAGTTCTACAAGAATTTGTTGATCGTGTGTCTGACGCCATAGGGCCCAAAGTCTGTGCTCTCCATCAGTGAATCGAAAAGCCGCACACTAACTTTGCCATCATAGAGCAATGATCAGGCTTACGCAGTCGCTGGGGTCCTCTCCCGCTCAGCTTCGCAGAATCCGGAACTAGCGAGGCTGCTGCTCGACCGGTTAGACCTGCGAGCCATATTCGACCCCACCACAATCGACGAAGACACGCTCTTCCGACTACTCGTAGCTTCTACGAATCCGGACATCGCACGGCAGCTGGCCGCGGTCAACTTCCAAGATGTGCTCCTCGCAGTCCAGCACAACGCCGCAGCAGACGCTGCGACGAAGTCATTCGCAGGAGCTCTCATTGTTCGTATTCGCGGCTGGGAGGTGCTCACGGATGCGCTCTGGAACACGCAGGCCGATTTTGAGACTGCCGTCGAATTAGTTCGCGCAGCCGGCATGGAAGAGCCGATGTTCGGCGTACTGCTCGCTGCGCTCGTATCGCATAACGAGATATTTACAAGACTGGCGGAGAAACCAGTGTTCCCGCGCTCACCCCCACACCCGCCCGTGCTGATGCAGGAGGCAGGCGAGCGGGGACAGCCGACGCACGACGAGTTCGTGGCGTTCTTGCGTACATTTATCGGCGTCTCGTGTGTGCTTGCCGTGTACGCGTACACGGACAGTCTGCCGAATAAGAAGTGCAGGGAAAGAGTGTTGGGAATATTGAGGGTGTGGCAGGGTGTCAAAGGATACCGCGAAGTGGGTGCATCACAAATCTGAGATTTCATATACATTGGCTAACTGGGCACAGATACTGGATCACCTACTGCTCCTCCCTCAAATGATCTTCCGCCTCGGAGCGATGACGGAAAACGAAAACGATGAGCCTACGCGGGCTGGGATCCACGCGGAGCATATCCTCCTCGGCCTCACGCGCAAGCCGAGCGCGCTCATCTCTTCATCCCTCACCGAATGCATCCTGAACATGGAGCCTGGCCTGTCCGTCATCAGCGAAGACAAACGACAAGACCTGCGCGCGCTCGCACTTCTTGCTGACGATGGGTTGCCAGCCGCGCTTGATGAGCTCTTGCATCCCATCGAGGGCGTGCTCAGTGCGCAAGCAGTCCGTATGCTGCGTGTCGCCTTGGCGGTAGTCTGGCGCGAGCTCGGAAAGGGCCTGGAGGGAGAGTGGCGCACCTTGAGCACGCTCTGGGAACAGCGCGGGCATGGGCTCGCACTGCACCTCATCGACACCCTCCAAGCCGTCTCGCTGGACATACAAAGTCTATTTTCTCTTACGGCGCCGCGACACATGACCCAGGAAGACGTGTCGGGGCTCTTCAGTCTCGCCTATGAGGCAATGCGCGTAGTACAGCACCTCGTCCCGGTGTATCCGCTCCCTGGTCGCCAGCTGCGTGCAGCAGTGCGGGTGATTGCAGACTGGTATGTGTGCGCCGAGGCGGCGGACGCACAATACACTCGAGGATGCGACGCGTGCGACGCAGCACAGCGGACACGCGTAGCATGCATCGAGCTCGCGCGCACACTCGCGAAACCACCACGGGAGGCGGAAGTCTTTTTGAGGACACTGTTGCAGCATGGAACGTGTGCTGGCGAGCGCGATCCGACGTACCATCTCGTCCAGGTGTTCAGTCTCGTGGACCATCTACTGCCGATGCCCCTAAGGATGGACATTGTCATAGGTGAAGATGAGGACGTGGTGTGGGTTAAACAGGTCATCCCGCGGGTGTTGGCAGATTTGACGCGCTTCCTGAGGCTCTTGGACGTGGAAAATAGGGCGCATCTGATAAGAAGGCTGATCGCGTTGGACGATGGCATGATTGGGATTGGCGAGTGGCTGTTGCTCGAGGAGCTGAAGCATCTGCGGACATCTTTGAAGAGTATCGAAGGACCGTCCATACACGAGGACCTCACGCTGTTCATTCAGTATCAAGTAGCCTCTTCCCTGCGCCTTTTGGATGATCTCCTTTCCAGCTCTTCTGATGAAGCAACAAACAAGGCGATCAAGTACCTCGGAACCGATACTGAGCCCGCATTGCTCCTAGCTGCCTGCTTCAATACAATGCTCTCTTGTCGTCTCACCTCCCCTTCGCAGCTCAGCATCGCAGAAACCCTCGTATCGACTCTCGACAGCGCCCTCGATACCACGCTCGCACTCTCCCTTGGCCTCACATTTCTCCGGGGCACCCACTCCTCTCCCTCTCCCCTTCCACTCGCAACCGCCCTCAAAAATACTCTCGGAGCGCTACGCATCGTCCCTCCCAAATCCATCGCCGCAGATCCCGACACCCTCACGGCCGAGCTCAGCGCCACTTGCCTCGCGCTCGCAAACACCGATCTCCTCACAGCGCCCGAGGCCCGTGCAGCTCTCGCCCTGCTCTCCTGGCTCGTGCGCCTCGCGCGCGCGGGGCTTCCACAGCTCGCGAACCTCAACGGCATCTCGCGCGACACACTCGTGCACCTGTGCGATGCGCTGCAGGACGCGCTCGCGCCCGCGGTCTCGTCTCACCGCGGTGGCGAGCCCAAAATCAAGCAGGACCCCGAGCCCGACCCCGGGGACCCGAGAACGGTCCTGAACGCGGTCCGGCGCGCGCTAGACGCCGGCGCGGAAGACGCACCGGTTCCCCCGCCCTCGACCCTCCTCCCCTCGCAGCTCGCGCTCCCACTCGCGCGGCTCGACGCGCTCATGGCTCTGCGCCCCTCATCATCGCTGCGCCACGCGCACGGAGCCTCCTCCGCCACCGCGCCGGGCACGCCGAAGCGCGCGACGCCGCCACACGCGCAGGACGTGCTCGGGCTCGCGACGGTGTCGCCGCCCACGGCGCTGCTGCGCTCGCCGGCGGTGACGGGGCTCACGAAGACGTACAACGCGAACGACTTTCGGCAGCTGAGGCAGGTGCCGAGCGCGCGGATGAACACGAGCCGGATGCCGTCGAAGCACGTCGACGTGAGTGTTTTGCGACTTGTGGCATTGGCATATTGGACATCGCTGACCTGCGCTATGTGTTTTTTTTCACGTTTTGTTTAAACTTGCTCAGGAATTCGAGTCGGCGATGGCTTCCTCGTCGCCGCCGATCCATACTGGCCCGCTTCCGAATCTGAATTTGGCTAATCTGCCCGGCCTGCCACCCCATCCGCTCACTCAAGACGGATTTGGTGGCCCCCTCGGTCCGCCATTCAATATGCAGTGATGAAGAGACACGTCCAGGATCTGATGTCAGGCAGCGAGGGAGACGTTGAGATAGTTCTGCCACCAGGGTCGTGGCGCTGTAGGATCGGAAGCGAACGGGAGGGTCGTGAACACGTCGGACTGCAATTTTGTTTGAATATCTGCTTTGCTCTAGTTGCTCGTATGTCTGTTTTCTTGGCTGAGATAAATGTATCATCTTTGTTGCGCGAATCAGCTGATGTCGGCGCGTGCCTATATCACGGAGGAAAACACGAGGGTATAATCATGGTGTCGATAGGGGTACAAGTACACGTCGCGGTTTGCTTCTCCACCTGCGCCCTCGATGTCCAAGAACAAATATATAGTATATCGTCACGGTAACCTGTACGCGCATCTACATACAACAAAGTGCGTAAGGCTCGAGCATCTGTATCTGCAGCCGCATCCGTGCTCTCGTTCCAGCGTGTCTGCGAAGCGGTATATAAACGGTGTATAAACATGGGGGCGAGTAGGGATAGGGACAACATCAAAGAGGGAGACGGGAAGCAGAGAGCACGCACGGTCCCTCGCGATAGCTTCGACGACACATAGACGACATGGGACGTGCTAAGGACTCAGAGCGCGTGCGTGACCCCGTTCACGCGTGGCGGGCCCGCGTCCCCATTCTCGCGCACACTGTGGGCGTCCTCCATCGACACGTCCGCGGCACTCGCGCTGTCGTCCCCGTCCTCCGCCGACGCGGTAACGGACTCGAGATCGGTCTCGGACTGCACTTCAGCGTCGGCAGCGCGGGGGTCGGGCACGGCCTCGTCGTCGTCATCTTCATCCATGAGCTGCTGGGCTTTCTGCAGATTCGAAGGGGGTCAGATATGCGCAGTATGATCGAGACAGAAAGGATCAGCACGTACCTTCATGGCCTCGGCCTCGTTGGAGTAGTGCCGTCCTCGTGCACGGATAAAGGCCGCGTGCTTCGCGGCCGCTGTAAAAATAGACATGCAGAAATGATCAGCGCTGCTCGAACAACGGCGGCGATCGTCACAAGCGTCATCGCCAGAGACAGTCGTCACACTGGCGTCACACCCGTGCTGTGGCAAACATGACGTGTGCGACCTGGAGAGCACTGCGCGTTGCGTCCGCAAGCACATCTGAGAACGATAGAGAAAGAAAACAGGGGTCCAACAAGACAGACGATCCGATCCCAGAAATTAAAATAGAAAAAGAGACACTCACTCTCCTCATCCATCTCCTCCACCTCCACCTCCCCGCTGTCCCCTCCCATTCCATATAGATCTCCCCTCGCGTCAGCCGGCAAATTGAAGCTCGTGCTCCTGCTCGAGCTCCCGCTCCGCCCACCGCTGCTCCCGGGCCTCCCGCTGCTGCTCCCCGGGCGGCCGCTCCCCGGCAGGATGGGGCGTCCCGAGACGGAGACGGCGCTGGAGAAGGAGGTGCGCCGAGAGGAGGGCGAAGAGATGATGTTGTCACGGTCGCTGATGTTCGAAGGCGACTGTGCACGCGGGGACGAGTAGGCGGAGTTCGTCGAGAGGTCGAGGTTCGGGATTTCTGTGTGCGAAATGGGTGGGGAGGTCGGTCCGTGCGATTAGGTACATATGAGGATAGGAGCGGGAAATAAGCGGGTGAGCTGGATGAATCGGGTGGGAGCAGAAGAGAGGAAGGGAATGCGTACCACCGTCGATGGTGTCTGTCTCCGCGTCATACCGAACGTACGGAGTCTTGGGCTCCGTGATCTTCATGAGACTGTCTTTCTGGAGCTCAGTGAGCGCGAGGTTCTCCTCGTCCCATTGCAAGCTGCTTGGAAGTAGGGAGAGGATGAAAACATCTGCTCAGTCGATGTCTAATCGAATGGATAAAGAAAGGTGCAACATGTGTTGCGAGGTGTGAGGAAGGAAGGCGGGGATGATAGGGTGCTAGTGCTGGTGTTGAAGATGACTCAGGAGAGGAGAGAATGCTCACTGTTGGCCAGAACCGGACAAGGGTGGGGCGTTCTTGAGGATGCCTCTCGGTTTGGGTGCAGAGCCAGAACCAGATAGTGAGCGGCTAGGCGTCGGCGGCGCCGCTACTGCAGGTGACGGGGTGGAAGACAAGTTGGTGTTCACTGTCATGTAGCGTTCTGAGGCCATGATAAAATAAAAGAAGAGGCGAAGAAGAGATGGGTCTGTACAGTGGTAGTGAAAGGTGAGGTGGTGGTGGTGATGGTGGAGAGCTATAGATTGACACCCCGATGCGAGATGGCAATCAGCCCGACGATGGCGATGTGCTGCAACCGTATCCAATGTGGCGTGGGAAAGCTTGCTGCATCGCTGAACTCGACTGTTCTGCGATCTTTCTCTCTTGAGGCCTTTCTTTTCCTGACTCTTCTTGTTCTGCTGCCACTTAACACCGAGCTATGAAACGAGTGGTGTGCCAGGACTCTGCGCACTATGAGGTATGTATGAGTCGTGCCTGTTAATCTCCGAAGAGGTCCCGGGCGTCATCCTCTCTCCTCATACGGTCCCTTCCACACCACACTCATCCCGAGGCCGAATAACGAGAAACTCAGCTCGTCTCTACCTGAGTCTCTCCCTTCCTATCCCGAATCTGATTGCCCTTTTGGTTTCATCCATCGGACCTACTCTTATCTCCTTTGCGCAAGGTCAGCGCTTCGCACTCGACTGACGACTCTATCAATTTAAATTGGCAGCAGTTTATCAGGGTTCATCAGTCATGTGAACTCGCTTTTCCAGCTGCAACTGAGCAGCTTACTCCGAGGTAGCCCATTGAGAAGTCAGCGGTGTCGGCGATGGACGGGCAGCATGTTCTACTGATCGGTTCAGCGCTGTGAAAGTCTCAAACGGTCAATTAACATCAGGTTAGACTGGTACTAGGCACATCGGAGCGCATATATGCCCCCGCAAAGGAGATTGGCCGTCTGCCAATGAGCGCTTCAATTCATTTCACGGATCGAGCTGCACTCTGCGTGCAAAGCCAACGTGTTCCAAAGCGGTGTCGCGGACCAAGAAGACCTAGATGCACCATCTTCTAACGCCTTGCTATGGCCCGTGTTCTGTTCCATTCTTTCCTTTTTTACATGACAGATCGATGGTATAGATATGTCTTTTGTGACTGGTACGTGTGTGCGACAGCGCTGGGAAGAACAGAAACCGAGGGAACAGGCATCGCCGCGAATGGCATCTAGATCTGACTCGAAGATGCCCAAATCCTTTCCACTTTCCCCCGCTTTACCTAATTAAAAGATCTCCCTTCCCCCGCCCGCGTCGAGGCGCCGCCAAAGCGCCCACTCTAGCAGAACAAAGAGCAGGCGTGCTTCTTCACGATGGTCCTTGGTCCCATGGCCTCTCCCAAGCGCATCGACGATATCATATACAGGAATAGACGCGCGTAGCTTCTCTCTGTTCTCTGATCTTAGGACTATGACAGGTTGCGTACCCCCTTGGAAGCAACGAAGCAGTCTATATGCGCGAACTTCGCTGCCCCGGATGGGGTGGCAGCCAATGTCATGCCTGGGCGAGGTATGCATGCTCACAGGCTCGGGAGATAGGATGCGGACAGCAATCGGGGCGACATGCGGGACGTGAAACATTACGATCCGTCTGCCTGGGCGATATATCGCTCAGGGTTCCCGCGGATACAGCGGGAGTATAAGAGGCCCTGACGGAGTGTGTGGACGTGTAGGAGGGCTCTTTGTGTCTCCACCCTCTTTCCCCCATTTCCCGAATCTTCTCATCTTCTGCCTCTGTCCGGTACGATTATGACTTCGACGCCGCAGATCGACGCAGAGTATGACATCGTCATCGCAGGCGGCAAGTCGCTTTCAGAGCTTACATCATGGCCTCACTCACTCTTGTCCTTCTCCAGGTGGTGCAGCGGGCTGTCTGCTCGCCGGGCGCCTCGCTGCCGCCTCGCCGACCCTGACCATCCTCGTCCTCGAAGCGGGGCCCCCCACGCGCGAGCTCCTCGCGCACATCCAGCCCGCGCGGTACCTCTCGCACCTCGCGCCGACGTCGACGACCGTGCGGTTCCACAAGGCGGAGAAGAAGGAGGCGCTGGGCAGGCGCGAGCTCGTCGTGCCGTGCGGGCAGTGTTTGGGTGGGGGGTCGAGCGTTAACTGTGAGTGAAGCTTCCGTTGGCAGTAGACCGCGAGAGACGCGCGGGACTTTGAGTTTGCGATGCTGATGCGATGAGGACGTGTATGTGCACAGTCGCGATGTACACCCGCGCGAGCAGGTCCGACTACGATGATTGGGAGACCGTATACGGGAACGTGGGGTGGGGCTCTAACGACCTCGTCCCTCTCCTTGAGAAGGTGCTTGTGGCGCTTGCCCTTACTAGACCGCAATCTCTGACCGCCTATGGTTCCCACGCAGACTGAGACATATCAAGTTGGCCCCGATGCGCTAAACCACGGCTACGAAGGCCCGCTCAAGATATCCTATGGTGGGATCTACACGGATGCTGGGCAGCAGTTCCTTGAAATTGCCGCCGGGTACGACAAGCAGCGGACGGTTGGTGGGGACCCCAACGACCTGGTGTCGGTTAATAAATACGGCGTGCGTCGGTTTCCTGTCCCGTCCGAGTAACTGCGTCGGCGTGATCGGTGATGCTAACGAGGCGATATGATGCGTTTCAGCGATGGCAAAAGTGAGCATGTTTACTGCATGTTTCCTGTCTTCCGTCCTACATTCTTGATCCCCGAGCTTTGCCCGCGCGCCACAAATCGAGTCTGTTTGCCCCCGTTTTTGCTTCCGTTTCTGTTTCCGAGCACTTTCCGAGTCTGTTCGTGTTTTTTGGTTCCGGTGTTTCCTATCTGGGCGAGTCATGTGGCCGGGGCGGGACCGGATCGCTGACGGAACGTGTGCGTGATTTGCTTCGCAGGTGGATCGACGCGAAGACGGGACGGCGCTCCGACGTGCCGCACTACTTCATCTACAACCAGGCGCACAACGAGCGCCTGCACGTCGTCACGAGCGTGCACGTCAGCCGCGTCCTCCTCGAGTGCGTGCCTTGCCGTAGTCTTTCCGCACTTAGTTTCGCTGATCGCCAGTGATTGTGGTCGACACTTGGATTTTCGTCGTATGTAGAGGTGCGCGCGCCGCGGGCGTCGAGTTCCGCTGGAATAAGCGCTTTCTCCCCGATGCAGACGGCGAGACGCACACCGTGCGCGCGCGCCGCCTTGTCGTTCTCTCTGCAGGCTCGTTTGGGTCCCCCGGGATCCTGGAGCGCTCTGGGATCGGCGCTGTGGACGTGCTGAGCAAGAACGGAGTAGAGCAGGTAGTCGATCTTCCCGGGGTAGGCGAAGGATATCAGGGTGCGTAGACTTTCTCGTTGAAGTTCTCTTGGTGAATATATGAACGAAATGTTCACGGCATCTTTTCAATTATGGCAGACCACAACGTAGTCTTTGTGCCGTATGTTGCTGCGCCAGAGGCGGAGACGCTCGATGGCATCGTGCGGAGCGACCCGGATGTGATTGAGCGTGCGTAGTTTAGGTTCCGTCTCATCAAATCACCACAACCTGACCTCTCAAGGCAGTTGCGTCGAATGAATGGCTTAGCAGCGGCCAGGGGCTCATGGCACACAAGTACGCTCGCCCACGCCTGATGATGTCTACGACGGTCGAAACTTAAATTGCATAAATCATTTGTACACAGCGGTATCGACGCCGGCGTCAAGATTCGCCCCACGCCAGAGGAGCTCGAGGCTTGGGGGCCTGAGTTCCGGAAGCGATGGGAGAGCTACTTTGCACCTGCGCCGGACAAGCCAGTGTTGTGGATGGGCCCGGCATCCATGTGAGAAATTCCTACTTCATCCTCCTCGTTTCTCCTCGTCTCTTTCCTGCCGGCAGAGCGCTAAGCAATGCGATTCTCAATAGGCTCGTGGGAGATTGGTCGGTCGTGGAGCGCCAGAAGTATTTCAGCATGGTGTACTATAATGTACGTCAGACTGCAAATCACTTCATGGTGAGGGTACAGATGCGAAGTGAACTGACGGTTTGGTGGCTATAGGAATATCCCGCCGCCCGGGGTCATGTCCACATCACGTCTGGCACCGACGTGACAGCCCCGACCGATTTCGAGCACGGATTCCTCGAAGAGTACGCACGCTTCCTTCTGGACACGTTAGCCACCACTGAAAATTTGTGGTGCACAGCGTGGCAGACGTGCGCCCGCTTGTGTGGGGATACAAGTTCTCGCGCGAGCTCACGCGCCGCATGCCACTCTTCCGTGGCGAGTACGCCCCGCTGCATCCTAAGTTCCCTGAAGGGAGTGCTGCGGGCATCGTCGTCGGTAAGGAGGGCGCGGGCCCAGGCCCGGTGCCATTGGACGCCCCAGATTTGTTGTACGATGAAGAGGACGATCGCGCGATCGAGAAGTACACGAGGGAGTTTGGTGAGTCAGCGCTGTTGACGGAATCGGCGGGCCTTGGTCTCACTGTTTTTGTTTGTGGCGTTCAGTGTCCACCGCGTGGCATGCGGTGAGTTTCGGCGGCTGTATAGATCTCTGTTCACTACAAGTGTTGATGGCGCATTGAACGATGCAGCTCGGTACCTGTGCAATGAAGCCACGAGCCGAAGGCGGTGTTGTCGATTCAGAGCTGAATGTGTATGGCGTCGAAGGTCTCAAGATTGCCGGTAGGCCAGCTCCTTCGCGTCGCAGATGCACAGCCTCTCATATTTTGTTTTCCCGCTGTGGTTGACCACTCAGATCTGTCGGTATGCCCCGGGAACGTTTCTGCGGTGAGTGCCACTGCGTGGACGCCCGTGTGATGTCATGTTTGATTGCTGTCTTGTTCACTTGTTTGTAGAATACGTACTCGACGGCGCTCGTTGTGGGAGAGAAGGCTGCGATGATCATCGCTGAGGAACTCGGGATCAAGGGGGTGTGATACGCAGGCTTCGAACGATAGAGGTCCAAGCGACTATGCTGTACGTATGCTGTATGTGAGATGAATTGACAGGAACAGGCCACAACGCTTGGTACTGAGCGGAGAGTCAATAGGCAATAGGCTCGTGTAGGTGGTTGTGGCATGCTTGGGCCACCGAGCCACCTTCGCTTGTGTCAAGCTTTATAAAGCGTGCAGGACGCGCCCCTCCTGTTCCCCATCTTACCGTCTCCCTCCTTGCGATTTTACCCAGCCAAAGTCAACTCGCCGCGACAACAGACCCTTTCCACTATCACCATCCCAGTCACAACTCTACTTGGCCATGCCTCCCCAGAACATCACTGACTTCGGCTATAACCTTACAGCTCGTCTAGAAAGTCAGTTCGTTTGCGAAGATTCATTGTAGTGTTATTGATCGTATGGGCCTGTAGGTATAAAAATCAACAATAATCCCGAGGCCGGACGCACAAATGGAGGAAACCCTGATGGTTTCGTCGTCATTTCTGTCGACAATCAGCAGTGGCAGGGGAGCCCACTCTCCTCTGGGGATGAACTTTATTGGACGGCCGATCATCTTCTGTATGTCATCTTTCGTGATTCGGAACATCTAAATTGCTGATGTTGATCATCGTGCTAGACGCATGCGCGCGTCATCGAGGATCAAAATCGAGGTGTTTTGCAAGACACTGGTTTCGGGCGAGAAGCACTTGCTGGCGTGCAGCATTGAGAGGGTGATAGACCTCATCAACAACGGTGAGTCTCTGTGCTCCCTCCGAAAGCACATCTAGGTGTTCGAATCCGTAGTCAATATGGCTCATGCAACGACAGGCGGGCACTTTTGGATTGCTGGAGTCAGTGGGGTGGTCAAGCTCCGCGTCGTTCCCTACCGTGGACAAGATACACCAGAATCAGACGCCCTTGCTCCGCACCTGCTATTTGACAAGCTCTCGGACCGGATAGCGGCCTGTACCTCTGTGCCTGAAGGTGGCGATGAGGGTAGCCAGAAGGTCGATCACCGGGTCCAATCACTCGCCCATGCAGCTCAAAGGACGTCGAACTTGATCGAGCTACTTGACATCGTATGTTCATTGCGGCTGTCTGGTCTGTTCTATCCCACTGATCACAATTATGATTTGGATCACAGTCTGACCCGACTATCAAACTCTATTGCCTCATCACCATCTCGGTATGCGAGGTGGGTGGCTTGTCGTTTGACTGTATGATCTGGAGCATCATTCCTAATCACGATGTTTAGAATTTGAAAGGGAAGGTACCTTCCTTGTCCAAGCCGGTTACCGATTTGCTGGCCGATGCAATGATAGACCTGGACGAGATTTTATCGTTCGATGCACAATGTTCGTGGGTCCTGCCCAAAATCTTGAACGCTGCCTATCGTCTCGGTGTGATGTCAATGAGGGTCGCTGTTCTTATTGACGAGTGTGTATGCTCGTCCACAAGTAAGCAGGACATTCCGTTCTCTTTTCTGTGGCTTGATGCGACTAATGTTATTTTATTAAAGCTCAAAATTTGCAAAGTGACGATACAATAATGCAACACGCAAAGGATATCAAAGCACTTTATCAAGATATTATGGAGAAATTGAATACTGCCTTAAATCTAGACACATGGAAAACGGTCAAGAAGATACAGCACCGTACGCTCGACAATATTGCCTCCCTTCTGATACTGACAGGCACCCTGATTCTTCGTTAGAAATGCGCCGTGATAAAATTCTCCAGTGGCTCAATGCACCAGATCCCTCACGCATATTGAACGACACGAGGGACAGGCATCACCCCAACACCTGTTCATGGCTTCTCAACGGAAACCAGTTCTTGGATTGGAAGGAAACCACAGGGTCAGTCCTGTGGGTATATGGGCCTCGTTCGTACCTCTTACAGTTCTACTTCTCTTTTCCCATAAACTGAGATCTCCCTCCATGTAGCGGGATGCGGAAAAACTGTCTTGTGGTGAGTCGCAGCGGCAGTGCTCATTTTGCTCATTGTTTTTGACGTAGAGACTGATGTACAATCTGTGCAGTTCATCGACAATCGACAACTCGGTCCTGACGGTTTATTTCTTCTTTGACAAGGGAAAAAGCGCCTTCCAGCAACACCAAGACTTCATTCGTTCGCTCATCAAGCAATTGCTTGTGCAATGCGAGCTTCAATATGATCTGGAGGTGTCAACCTACAGGCAACCGTCCCTCGAGTGTCTCTATTCCGTTCTCCGGCAGCTGCTGGCCAAATTCGAGCGGGTATATGTGGTCATAGATGCTTTGGACGAGTGTACCGAAGTCTCTACACTTCTTGACTGGATTAAAGACTTCACCAGCTGGGACGAGTTTAAATCTCACCTACATCTTCTCGTCACGAGCGGAGACAAGCCACATATCCAAGAATGCCTCAAAGCACTCAGCACTATCCAAGTATGCATGGAGCGCAATGTGGTCGACCCGGATATTCGGAACTTCATAAACTGCCAGTTGCAGTCGGACCGTACGACCAAACGGTGGAGCGAGGAGAAGAGAAAAGGAATTCAGGAAGACGTTTTGGAAGGGTCGCAGGGAATGTGCGTCTCCTTTGATGGTATCCTTCTATCTATGCATAAACATCGTATTGACAAAGCTTAAACAGATTCAGAGTGGCCGACTATTTCCTACAGAAACTGAAAACCTGCTACAATGACCGAGAGCTGCAGACTACATTGGAAATAATTCGAAATCGCGATACCTCGGGCATGATCTGCGATTAGCGCAACTGTTACCTCGTCCTCGAGTCAATTCCCTTGGAGTGATTTCCCCTTCCTTTACCCGTTATGAACAAACGTACGGTTTATTGTAAGTAGGATTACTGTAGCTGATAGAATATGTTTCTCGGATAAGCTAGCAGACCGTCCATCGTTGTCCAACAGATGTGGCATAACGCTGAGACAGTGCTGAGACGACTTATTCTGTTTCGAGTGTGAGAGATCAATCGATCACGTGCGAGGAAGTCGTTCCGCTCTTGTCAAATCAGCCGCTCTGTCCAAAATCCAGATGGCATGGATAGTCTCATTCCAAGACCGCTCACCTTCACGTGGCTCACGCGTTCGGCGTTCGGGAGGGGGTCGGTCGAGCCTAATGGCATGGAGCAACTGTGGGTCTGGGGCCCTATCCCAGCCTGCTGATGCTGTCCAGCTCTCTCGATCAAAAGCGATAGAAAGGTCGCCTGCCATTCACAGCCATCAGTATCTCATCTAAACCATACCACCAAAGCCTTCCTCTCAACCAACCTCACGGCCCTTCAGCTTCATCTATGCCCCCCAAGATTGATAGTGCTCATGGCCGCGCATATGCATCGGGGATTGTTGCCCAATTGATAAGTGAGTCATGTGTTGTAATCTGTGAGGTGCGCAAAATGAACTTCGTGAACAGGCTTCAACATTGAAGGTAAGCTTCCAGAGACGGGACGCGGCGATTCGCATGTGGTCGTGTCCATTGACGGCCGAAAGGAGTGGAAATCGAAGAAATTCTCTGGCGACTCACGACTCCATTGGCAGCATCATCGGTTGTAGGGATTGATGACCACGTCTCGATGATTGAACGAACGTGCTGATCAAATGACGTTGACATAGGTGGCTTCGGCCCTCGTCTACCATTAAAATCGAGGTTTTCCGCACAAGCAGACTTCTCAGAAAGCCGCACTTGCTCGGACATCTCTCAGGCAGCGCCGTGAATTTGCTCGGGGGCGGTCAGTCATTTGTCTTCCTTATCTGTGACGTATAGGCCAATGCTTCAGATAGATGTTGCCTTGGATTTGCTGGATGATACGGGTATCCCGATCGCCGACCTCAATGTCAAGATCAACCTCTCGCTCGTTTCTGACTCTGCATAAGATACAATGGGCAGGGTCGATGCAGCCATCTCTCGTCTAGATGACAGTTTGTTTCTCAAGATCTCCAAATTTAACAACGATGCATCCGCAATCATGGCCACAGGCGCAAATTCCTCCGTAGAAGCGGTTGTCAGCTGCATACCATCTCTTGGACAGGCATTCGAAGCGGTGGTGAAAATTGCTCGCACATTCAGTGACGTGCGTCCATCTCACTTTTTCGTCTCATTGTCCTTGACCCCTTCTGTATCGCAGGCTCATCCAATATTGAATGTTTCGTGCATGGTTCTCTTCTCAGTGTACGAGGTGCGTAGTCCTGTGTTGTGATATCACAGGAATGTTGTTTACGATAAGATCCTTCGAAGGCGTGGAAAGATGAGGTACTCCAGGATGAGTCTGTTCGTGATCTAGCGGAGTCTCTGCGCGAGATGGTCTACGCTGCCAATGAGTGTTCAGATCTATCAGTCCTCAAAGGTGCAGAGAACATTATCGAAGCAATCGGCCGGGTATCATTGCAAATTGCTTCTTTCATCGACAAGTACGCAAGACGCACCTTCACAAGTGAGTCTATTGCATGGCTCTGTCGGGGCCTTTCGTTTTGCTGAGCTTCGTTGAAACTCTCCAAGTTCGGGTTGTGCGAGATGCTTTGTCCAGTGACATGAAGACTCGTCTTGAGTCGTTCCAGGCACGCTGCCAAAATCTGATGGCGAAATTTGGCAGTCGGCTCAACATCGACGCGAACAAGGTGGTTCATCAGCTCAAGGACGGGAAGCTTGGTACGGAACTGACCTCTAGCTCGGTCTATATATCGTAAGGCCAACTGATGCATTGTTTGCGACATCAGTTGAGCGGCACGAGAAAATTCTGGAATGGTTGAATGCACCTGATCCTTCGCAAAACTACAACAATGCACGAGAAAAACATCAAGAAGGTACCGGCTCCTGGTTCCTAACTGGAAATGAATTCTCAAATTGGAAGGTCAGTTCAGGATCGTTGTTGTGGGTCCATGGCATCCGTACGTATCCTTCGCATTCCGCGAATCTTGCTTAACTTGGTAGCTGAAACATTGGTCCAGCCGGGTGCGGAAAAACCATTCTATGGTGAGGCTCACTTGGTATACTTCTTTTGTGTAGACTAATCTAACTTCGTCTAGCTCCTCTGTCATTCGAGACATCACGGATCGTTGTGCTTCTGATAGCTCCGCCGCTGTCGCATACTTCTTCCTCGACTCCAGAGGCGCACAAGAAGGTCTTCAGCGCGACGATGGCCTTGTCCGCTCTCTCATCAAGCAGTTTACTCTCCAGTGCAGTACTATGCCCGATGCATTAGAGAAATTATACGGAGAGGGACATTCACAGCCATCTCTCAAGGCCCTCCATTCCACGCTCCGGCTCATTCTTGGGCTTTTCGAAAACGCATACGTGGTCATAGACTCCCTTGATGAATGTTCGCCAAAGTTAATAGCTCATGAAGAGCGCTCAGAGAGGTCAAAGGTTCGCAGTTGGATCAAAGAGACCAGCGACTGGAACGAATTTAAGCAGCATACGCATCTTCTTGTGACTAGTCGAGATGAACCAGACATACGCCAGTTGCTACAATCGTTAGGTGCCGTCGACGTGCATATCCAAGGCGAGTCAGTCGACGAGGATATCCGACTATATCTTGAGGACAAGTTACGGACAGACGAAGGGCTGAAAAGATGGAAGCACAAGTCGGAAGACATCCAAGCTACAGTGCTATCAATGTCTCAGGGAATGTAAGGTCACTCGTTTCTGTGCATGTACCTGTTGCTAACATGCGTTGTGAAGGTTTCGATTGGCCGCTCTGCAGCTAGAGGAGCTACGAGACTGCCACAGCCCTCGTGAGCTAGCCGAGCAACTAAGCAATCTCCCCCGCACGTTGTACGAAACTTACGACCGAATTCTCTCAAAAATCAGCGAAAAGCATCGGAAACCAGCTTTGATGTTCTTTCAATGGCTGGCCTTTTGTGCTTGTCCGCCACGACTGGAGGAACTGGCTGAAGTTATTTGCATCGACTTTGAGGCAGTCCCCCATCCTCAATTTTGTCCGGATCTGCGGTATAACCCTGAGAGCGTTCTGACTATCTGTATCGGTCTTATCGTCACTTCGCCTGAAGGTAATGCACAGTGTCAGTCTCGACCCACGATCGTTCTGCTGATGGCTCAAAAAGGAGAGATCAAGCTGGCTCACATGTCTGTCAAAGAATATCTCCTTTCCTCCTCTGTCCACAAGTTCCGCTTTGACATCAACGAGGAAATGTCGCATTCATTAATTGCGCAGACTTGTCTCGCCTATCTACTTCAATTTGAAACCGTCGACATCTTAAATGAGAACACACTCGGCAATTTTCCACTCGCGCCGTACGCGGCAGAGTTTTGGATTGATCACGTTCAATATGGAGCAGATGACAGCACCGGCACTCTGCAAACCTTGATCGACACATTGTTTTCGCCTGATGCACACGGTCGATTTATCTCTTGGGTTCGGCTCCATGACCTTGATGCATTCTGGGCAGGGATCGACATGAGTCGGATGCCTAGGGGCTCTCGCCTATACTATGCTTCGCTTGCCGGTCTACAGGAAACGTCGCTGGCTCTATTGAGGGGGGGCGCGAATCCCAACTCGAAGGGAGGGCTCTATGGCGGAGCACTTCAGGCAGCGGCATTAGGAGGTCACGAGATGATTGTGCGATCACTGCTCGAATGGGGCGCGGAGGTGAACATGCCGGGTAAAAATTACAGCAGCGCACTGGGGGCAGCGGCATCGCGAGGTCACAAGGAGATTGTGCGACTTCTGCTGGAGGAGGGCGCAGAGATGAACATGCAAGATGGATATCACGGCAGCGCGCTGAGGGAAGCGGCATCGAAGGGACACAAGGAGATCGTGCGGCTGCTGCTAGAGAAGGGCGCAGAGGTACATTCTCAGGGCGGGCTTCACAGCAGTCCCTTGGGGGAAGCGGCTGCGGGAGGTTATGAGGATATCGTTCGACTTCTTCTGGAGAAAGGTGCCAAGGTGAACGTGCAAGGTGAAAATCAGAGCAGCGTACTGGGAGAAGCGGCATGGGGCGGTGATGTGAAAATCGTGCGACTGCTACTAGAAAAGGGCGCGGAGGTGAACATGCAAGGTGGGCATCACGGCAGCGCACTGGGGCAAGCAGCATCGAGAGGTCATGAGGAGATCGTGCGGCTTCTTCTGGAAAAGAAGGCAGAGGTGAACATGCATTGGGCGAAGCGGCATCGAAAGGCCATGAGGTGATTGTGCGACTGCTCTTGGAGAATGGTGCAGACGTGAACATGCAAGGCGGACATCACGGCAGCGCACTGGGGACAGCGTCATCGAAGGGCCACGAGGAGATCGTACGACTGCTACTGGAGAAGGGCGCAGACGTGAACATGCAGGGTGGAGTTTGCGGCAGTGAATTTGGAGAAGCATCATCAAAAGGTCATGAGGAAATCATGCGACTCTTGCTGGGGAAGGGCGCAAAGGTCAACATGCAAGGCGGACGTTATGGTGGCCCACTAGGAGAAGCGGCATCGAACGGTCATCAAGCGATCGTACGAATTCTGTTGGAAAAAGGCGCAGATGTCAACATGCAAGGCGATATATTTTTTGGGCAGCGTACTACACAGCCGTGACAGGCGGATCTGTATCACAACTGGACCACACAATCGACGCCTTTCACTCAACCTGGCCTCCCTGAGGTCTTCGTCTACTTTGATGTCTTCAGGAAACAGTGACACTCAAGGACGCGAACATGCACTCTCCGCATCAGGGCTCGTTGCCCAACTGACATGTGAGCTGTTCGTTGTATCTATGGGATAACGCAACGACTGACCTCGTCCATAGGCATTGATATTCAAGGCAAGTTTCCGGAGCCAGGACGCGGCGACCGATTTGTGGTCGTATCCATTGACGATCGAGAGACGTTGAAATCGGAGAAACGCTCTAGCCGTTCACGACTGCATTGGCAGGAGGATCATCGCTTGTAGGTTTCTCATGCCAATGTCGTGATCACTGAGCGATTTGGCCGATTCAATGACATTAACACAGATGTCTCCGGCCCTCATCGACCATCAAAGTCGAAGTCTTCCGCAAGAGCGTACTGTTTCCCCGAAAGACGTACTTGCTTGGACGTTTCTTGGGAAGCGTCATTGATTTTCTCGGAAGTGGTCAGTCATATATCTTGTCTACCGCCGAAGTACAACCAATGCGTCAAATAGATGCTGCTATGGACTTGCTGGATGATGCTGGTGTTGCCATTTCCGGCGTCAAGATCAAGGTTCTACTCTCGCTCGTCTCTGACTCTGCGCAAGATACAATGGGAAGGGTCGATGCAGCGATATCTCGCCTGGATGATAGTATATTTTCAAAGATCTACAAGAGCGTTGATGCGTCCGCCACAGTCGCCACGGGTGCATATTCATCCGCAGAAGCGGCTAGCAGCTGCATACCATCTCTTGGTCAGGTATTCGAAGCGGTCGTCAAAATGGCTCGAACATTTAGTGACGTGCGTCCACCTCACCATCCTCACACTTCATGATCTCACTATCCTTCTATATTGCAGACTCATCCGATATTGAAAGTATCGTGTGCAGTTCTCTTCTCGGTGTACGAGGTGAGTACTTCGTTGTTACAATGTTACAGGAATGTCGTTTACAACGGGCTCCATTAAAGGCGTGGAAAGACGAGGTGCTTCAGGATCAGTCTGTTCAAAACCTAGCGGAGTCTCTGCGCGAGATGGTCTGTACCGCCAACGAGTGTCCCGACCTATCTGTCATCAAGGGCACGGAAGACGTCATCGAAGCAATCGGCCGAGTTTCGTTGGAGATTACTTCTTTCATCGACGAGTACGCCAGACGAACCTTCGCAGGTGAGTCTATTGCATGGCTTTGTTGGGGTCTTTCGTGTTGCTGAGTTTTTCGTCACAACTCTACAAGTTCGGGCTGTGCGAGATGCGTTATCCAGTGACATGAAGACTCGTCTTGAGTCGTTCCAGGCACGCTGCCGAGATCTGAGGGAAAAATTTAACAGTCGAATAGTCATTGTCAT
>CVKZ01000003.1:278807-301020 GCA_001457955.1 Heterobasidion annosum
CGCGCGCACGGGCGCGGGGGGCGCAGGGGGCGGCGCGAGCGCGCGCGGGGGCACGGAGCGGACGGTGAAGTGCTCGAGCGCGCGGGTGTACGGCGAGAGCGTGTGGTTCGAATGCGCGAGCGTCGCGATCTGCGAGACGTGGTTGTTGAGCGCGGGGCGGAGCACGACGGCCTGCGGGGCGGGGTCCGGGTCCTGCGCGTGCAGGGGGTCCGGGAAGAGCGCGTCGAGCGGGTGCGTGCCCGAGGCGGAGGCGGAGGTGGGGTACGGGTAGGGAGAGGAGGTGGAGGTGGAGAGGGAGGGGCGGCGTTTGCATTGGGGCTGCGAGGCGGAGGCGTGGGCGTACAAGAGGTCGGTCGAGGGCGGCGTTGGGACAGAGTGCGTGTGCGAGCTCGAGCGCGATGGCTGCGTGTGGACGCTCGACGGCGAGCGATACAGCGGTGGCGTGGGCGGCGTCGAGGTCGCACGCGCGTGGCCATTGCGCGAGGGGCCGACGTCGGGAAAGTAAGGGTTGTACATAGAGCTCGCACGGCGTGGGACTAGGTGTGGCGTCAGGATCGGCACGGGGCCAGGCGATGTGAGGCGCTCGAGCGCGGCGCGGGTGAGCGGCGGCGTCGACGCAACAGACGGGGCGCGCGGCATGCGTGACCCGCCTGCAGATACGGGTGTCTGGATCTGTGACTGTGCGTGCACGACGCGCGGACGCGTGATGACGCCTCCACCGACAGCAGGGAGCGTCTCGTACTCCTCCACGTCGGCGCGCATGTCCTCGTACTCGTCCGCGTCTGCGACCGACGGCGCGCGCGTGCTGTCATCGGGCAGCATGTCCTCCCAGTCGACCACGTCGTAAGACGCGCCCTCCTCAAACTCGTCTTCGCCGTCGCTCGGCTCCTCCGCGAGGTCCGCGAGGCCCCTGTTCGCCCCGAACAGCCGCCCAAATCCGCCGAACACGCTCTTCGCCGGCAGGCCCTCGGGGCGCAGCCCGTACGTCGGGTCGAAGTTCTCGATATCGGGAAACGCCGTCTCGGGCGCATCCAATGCGCGCGCAGGACGTGTCCGGGAAGGAGAAGTCCGTGCCGCCGTCGTTGCGGCGCTGCGTCGGCTCGTACTCGCTACCGAGGTAGCCCCATACAGCGATTGCGAGCGTGGATACGGCGAGGGTGGGGCCGGCGTGCCCAAACCAAAGCTTGGCTGCAGTCCGACAGCAGGAAAGCGGGGAGCCAGGTTTCTAAGATCGGGAGCCGACATTGTCATCCTCTCCACAGACGGCCGCGACGATGCCGTCTGCGATGATGGCTTCTTGTCTAGATAAGGCGCCTCGACCTTCGCCTTGACCCACTGTTGGCTGAGGCGATGAATGATGCCCGGCAGGTCCTCGCGGAACATCTGCCGGAGCTGGCCCTCGATCTCCTTCTGGATGAACTTCTGGATAACAGCGATCGAGTCGAAGGTGCTGTTGATATCGACGTTCTGGAGCGGGTCGGTCTTGAAGACGAGCGTGATGCCCTTTTGTTTGGATACGACGAGGACGATGTACGAATTGAGCCGGAAGTGGGAAAGGCGGAGGAGCATGGGGACGACGAGGGGCTGCTTGGCGGCGAGCATGCCGCGGGAGCCGCCCATGAGGTGTATCTCGTGTTGCTTATGGTTCAGAGGGTTCGCCTGCCAAGAGAGTGTAGAGCCGGCATATGTTTGGACGAAAAAAAAAGTAGAAAGAGATATCATGTTAGGTGGGCACGCGACATGAATATAACAAGTGAGGAATACGCACCTGAACCTTCGTGCGTAACACGAGATGCGCGTCCCCGGCATATGTTAGCCGAAATATTCCACGAAACTGATCCGTGGTCAAGTCCCCGATATCGCGAATCTCAAGCTCGGGCGGCTGCAAAGGGTGTGGCAGTGTCAGTCAGTGGATCGGTTAGTTAGCCAGGTCGGTCGCGATCGCGGCCTCGGCGCACGCAGCCAGCGCTCAGATATGCGGGATAGGACGAAGAAGATATAGGAGGGGGCCGCCGAATATCGAGAGGTCCACTGTCTCGTGACGCCGAGGCAGCGACGAGCGGCCGCGAGACGTTCAGAAAAAGACGGAAGATTTAACGCACCTGCGTGCCCATCTCCAGTTCAACAACCTCGATCTTATCTGCGATGACGGGGGGCTTCGCACCCTTGTTCAGAGCCGAGTTGAGCATCTCAATAGCGTCGGCGTGAAACTGGTCGGAGAAGCGGGGCCATTCGAACGAAAAGGACATGGCGAGTGATGAGCGTCAGGCGAAAGCTGGCGGAGGTACTGGGTGCGGATATGATATGGCTGTAATTTAAAAGCCTCTGCGAGTGTTTAAACAGCCTATCGAGGGATTGGACGACGCTGTGCGGGGCTGAAGGACAATGACAGGACTACTAGCGGTGCAAAAAGTTGAGCGGGCGGGCGGTGGGCTATCGAAGGCTGTACACCGTGTTTTAATGGGTGTAGTACGCAGGAGAGGAGGACATGGAGATGGCCATGCCGCCTGCGATGGGAGGAGAGGAGGAGATATGCCGTATGAGGCGTTGGAGGAGAGAAAGTTGGAGACGGGTCCTGCCGTATCGTCTTCCGGGCGACGTCAGGGCCTCGAAGTGGCCTCGCAACTTGGCTACATTGGCTTCAAACCCCGAAAGCACCTCTCATCAGCTTTTTCAAGCACCGAAAGCACCGGTCTCTACGTCCCTGTCCAGTCTCTTCACTCTCCCTCTTCAGTCCCTTCGAATCCGAGTCCGAATGTCCCCGAGTCATCTCCCCGTCCGCGGAGGACATGTTCCTTGCATTCGATACCCTGCGACGCGATCACGCCCAACTGTGTCATCTTCAGAAGACAGAAGAGGATGAGAGAAGGCCGTGTTGAGGCCAGAGCCTGCTTCCATCAATACATGACAACCTTGCTCAGCTTCTAAATCGTGAAGCACAGTTCGCCCATTTTCTTTCACAATGCTGTTTTAAATCTATCTGCAATACGCTACGGACACCTGTTGTGGTTGCCTCCCTGTTCTCTACGCGGAGATGCTAAAGCGCCCATAGCGTATCTGGTCCGTCTCTTTCTCCGCTTTCCTCTGCTAATAGCCCTATGACGACCTTTTCAATCCGACGATATAGGCTGTTTGACGTGGTGAAACAGTTTGTCGGCCATATGTTCGTGCACGTCATCCTCTGCATCTGGGTATCCTACTTTTCGAACGTATACATAAATGGGGGCCAGATTCGAGCGCCATTTATCTCAACGCGTGACCTTAGGAAACGTACGAGAAGTGAGTAGGCAACGTATACCACTAAGCGCATCGGATCTCACTTCAGCCTGTTGTCCATCATACAGCTCGGTATGCCCACACGAACAATATATCGGGTATCAAAAATCAGTCATCGTAATCGTTCTCTTCATAGCCATCGTCGTCTTCGTAATCGATCTCTTCGTAACTGTTCTCTTCATAATCGTTCTCTCCATCGCCGTTCCCTTCGAAATCGGCCTCTTCGACGTCGCTCTGCTCGCCATCGCTCTGCGGCTCGCCATCGCTCTGCGGCTCACCATCGCTCTGCGGCTCTCCATCGCTCTGCGGCTCTCCATCACTCTGCTCGTCATTCCTCTGTGCGCCATCGCCTTGTCCGTCGTCGCTCTGACTGTCATCGATCCGCTCATCGCCACTTTGTCCGTAGTCTCTCATTCCGTCGCTCTGCCCATCGCCGCTGTGTCGGTTTTCGTTTTGTATGCCAAGGGTCTGTTCTTCATCCATTTGTCCGTCGCTCTGATAGTGTCTGTCATCGCTTTTCCCATCATCGTATTGAACGTATTCGTTTGGTCTGTCATCGTTCTGTTCGTCCTCTCTTTCTCCATCGCTCTGTTCACCGTCTCTCCGCTCATCGTCGCTCTGCACGTCATCGCTCTTCCCGTCGTCGTACATTTCTCCTCGCATGTTCACATCAGCACCTCTCGCCGGCGATTCTGTGGTCCATCCGGAGCTAGAGGATGACACTACTTGCCGTGCGCCACCGTACGGTCTTCCATGTATGTTTCTCTCCGCGCCATGCTCCCGCAAAAGTCGTTCGATGTCTTCATGATGTCTCGAAACCGCAGCCTCCAGAGCGCGGTCGATATATTCTTGCCTGTTCGCACCTGCAGCCTTCTCCAGAAGCAGTCGCACGATCGTTTCGTGGCCGTACAATGCTGCTATGCGTAGTGCATTGCCGACCTCTCCTTCCTTCTCAGGAACATCGGCGCTCTTCTCTAGCAGCAATCGCACTATATCTTCGTATCCTCTTGATGCTGCCATATAAAGCGCAGTGCCGTTGCGCCCGTCCTTCTCGTTCACATCTGCGCCAATGTCAAGAGGCATTTGGTGGCCTTCCGATGGTACGTCTCGCAGTACGCTGCTGTCGCACCATTCCTGCGAGGCGCTGCTGCGCTCCCACGTTTGCAAGGATACGTCTGCGCCCTTCTCTAGCAACAACCGCACCACCCTCTTGTGGCCCATTGCCGACGCTGCCCCCACCGCGTTGCCATACGCTCCTCCCCGAGCATTTATATCTGCTCCCCTCTCTAACAGAGCCAGCGAGATTTCTGGCAAGCCGGCAAGCGCAGCGTAATAGAGTCGAGAACCCTTCGGCGTCCTCTCCATGTCAAAGCCCGGTTGTCCGTCAAGGTCATAGAGTCGAACCCAAGCGACAAAGGCTCCGTCAGAATCCGCTGAAAAAAGAATGTCAATGAGAGTTTGCAGAGCGTCTGTGTTGTCGCTTGGTCCAGATCTAGCATGAATAGGCCAGTGCTGTGCTGCATATAACGCGAGCGGGAAATCTTTCAGTATCTCCTTACTTAGAACTTCGGTAGAGTCAAACTGCAAAAGGTATGCAATGCATGTTTGAGCGATCAGTGAATGGGATGCCTTCTCGCTGATGTCGAAGCCGATGCCTTGGGCAAAAGATAAGGAATCAAGGTATTGCTTGACGGAGAAGTGCGCGAGCTTGGCCTCTCCTGGTTCAAAGCATCAGTAAAACAATTGTTAGCTGAGGCTATTGTGTTCCAGCCCACCGTCAGACGATGTGACAACAAGACTTGAGCAAACAATCAAGATGATATCAGGATTATATCGCAGGTCAGGGTAGAATCGAGGGAATGGCTTCGACTCGAAATCGACACCTGCCACCTCAGCCAGTTCATCCAACTTCAGGGGACGAGCGGAAAAGGATAGCCATCGCAAGAATGTCAAGGCCATTTGAAGATCTCTTTCACTGAGCTTCGAGAGTATGCGGTCATAGGTCTCGTGCAGACTGTGGGGCAGATTCTCCAGTCGCTCCTGCAAGTCGCGAGCAGTGCGGCACGAACGTATCTCGTCTAGTTGTAGAACAGCCAATCGAAACCTAGATATGCCTCAACATTGTGAGCACAAAGAGCAAGAATCCAAATGCACGAACGCACATTCCATCTGACATCTCCAGCACTTTCGCTCGGATTTCCTTTGCCTTGCCCTTCCAAAATCTCAGCTGGCCGTCTGTTAACAACTTATTATCGATGTATTCTTGAATGTCTCTTCGGATGGGATCGCCCTCCATGCACACCTCGACGGCCTTTAGCGATTGAAGGGCACGCTCAATACTCAACTCCTTTCGACTTGTGATGAGAACGTGCACATTTCGCGTAAACTCTTGCCAACATGTAAGATCCTTCATCCAATTCAGAACCCTTGTCCTCTCCGATGACTGATCGGGAATAGCTGAATTGTCAGAGCATTCGTCGAGAGAGTCTGCGATCACGTAGGCATGCGTGAATTGTGCCAGGATATTTCGAAGAGTGTCCTGAAGATATTTCAGGGATGGCCACGAGTATCCTTTTCCATATAGTTGCACCAAGGCGTCGGGGATGACAGAGCATTGAAGAGCGAACTGTTTGATAAGGGAGCGGATGAAACCTTCATGCTGTTGGAGTCCCTCTTGAGCATCTCTGGAGTCAAAGAAGAAGTATCCTATCGCGGCTGAGCTATCTTCTTTGCAGCGCACGGTGATGTCTTTGATCGCAGACGAGCTGGGTGATAGCTATTCAGTCTGATCGCTGCCATTATACTAGAGGTCGCTTTCTCTCACTCACCATAGAATTGTCTTCCCGCAGCCAGCTGGGCATTCATTTCATCATTAAACGAGAGATATGGCATCGTGAAATGTACCTACGGATTCCATGCACCCACATCAACGATCCTGGTCGCTCTTTCCATTCCAAAAAATCCTGCCCGGTCAGGAACCAAGAGCCAGTCCCTTCTTGGTGCCTTTCTCGAGCATTGTCGTAGTTGTGTGTCGGATCAGGCGCCTTCAGCCATTCGAAGATTTTTTCATAGCGCTTAGCTGATACAAAGGACAACCCAAATTAGCCCGTAATGTCTGGAGCTGTTTGAGAGAAGGCGAGTACCAATTTTTCCGTCTTGAAGCTTTTGAACAGTCTTCTCTGTATGGATGATCACCCGACGATCAAACTTCTTCATCAAATCCCCGCAGCGCGCCTCGAACGCTTGGACACGTTCCTTCATATCACCGGATAATGTGTCTCGCAAAAGCCGGCCTTCAGGCATCCGTGAGGAGTCACGACATCAAGCACAGAAGCAAGGACTACACAACAAACTCACGCGCTCTCGACAACTTTGAGTACTCATCAATGAGCGAAGCGATATCCAAGGATATGCGACCGATCGCTTCAATGATATTTTCGGTGCCGTTGATGACCATCAGGTCCGAGCATTCGTTGGCGGCGTTTACCATCTCACGCAACGATTCTGCTAGGCCTCGAACGGCATCATCCTGGAGCTCTTGATTTTTCAAAGCCTATCGTACAGGTACAGAGATCAATACCTGCCCAAGTCTAATAACAGAAGACTTACCTCGTACACCGACAGGAGAATTGTGCATGAGACCTTTAACACCGGATGTGCCTGTGCCTCAGATGAGCTGCGCAAAAGGCAGAGATGCAACGCACAAAGAGGTTGGAGAGATACATACGTCACCAACGACGTTCATGATCTTCGCGATGGCCTCGAGGGCTTGTCCGATGGCTGATATACACTTGCCAACTGTTTCTATATAAGATCCATCCTACGACAAGGTGTTCAAACTTTATGGTTTTGAGGACGCACCAGAGCTTTTCAGACCAACAACGCTTTCGTCCACCCTTTGCATCGTATCTCGAGCAGGGTCGGAAACGAGTACAAGCTTCAACTTGACTTTGACAGCAGTTTTAGTACCAGCACGATCAATAAAGTCAAGAGCAGGTCCTGCAGGAATAATTAGCCCCAAACATCGTTAAAAGCAGCTGAATCAAGCTCACCGTCAGCGAGCACATCAATGACCTTACCAGAAAAATGTCCCAGCAAACGTGAAGAACAGAAAACCGAGGGGCATTTCGCTTTGCGGAAGATATCACCTTGAATGCTCGATGACGGCCGAAACCAACTAAATGAAGGGTGTGTATTGCGTGATAGTTCCGAATGAACGTCAAGTGTATAAGCGTACAGCCGATGTTCCTCTTGCCAGTGTAGTGGCGAACGATTAGAGATCTTCTTCGACTTCCACTCCATCTTGTCATCAATATTCACAACCACGTATCGATTCTCGCGTCTACCACCTCCGATCTCTCCCTCGATCTCGATGCCTATGAGCGATGTGTTTCTTGAGCACACACTTTCATCACTACGATAGCTTACCAGTCAAAAGGGCAATCAGCCCAGACTTAGGCTCTTGCTCTTGTAAGTTGTTGTTTTCGAAAGCCACGGACATAGTGAAGGAATGGCGAAGGTAAGATGCGAACACTGACGGATTTCGGGGTGGGATACCTCGATTCCTGGAGGCGATAGGGTCGACATCCAAGTTGCTACTTATAGTCTTATGTACACAGGCCAATCCAGACTTGCGTCTTCTTCCTAAGATCTGTGAGAGTTCAATCAACAACCGACATTCATTGAAATAATGACGATTCGAATTACCCGGTCATATCTAAACGAGGGATTGGGAAATGTAACATATAGGTCGAGGGAAAGCCGCATCCCGCTCGCAATATTCTCCTCGCAATGGTGTTTTCACGCACGATGCAACATTAAGTATGCATTTGTTTAAAAAATGGCTGACAATGCTGCAAACACGAGAAACCCCTATCAACCTGCTGCAGAATGCTCAATCAGTCATACGAAGCAGCTTTCCTATATATATAATACTCAATCGCCTCCTACCCCCAAAACGTCGCGGTCTGAGATTCAAGCCGTGGAAGGTCACTAGGTCTCTGCCCACATGACTGCACTGCCGGCATGGAGAATCTCGGGCATGGCGGCTGCAAGAGAAAGAAGACGATCAACACAACGCACCCCGTCTCTTCCTAACCCCAACTCCATCTTGTCCGCTACGGAGAGGACTTTGCAAGCGTGTCGAGGATGTGAACAACACTCAAATGCGGGAGGACGATGACAGGACTATTGAAGCAGGGTGGGTTACACCATGAGTTGTTGGTAGCTGTACACAGTCTTCAGAGAGAAATGCCGTACGAGGCGAGGGGTTGGGAGGGCTTTGGAGTCAAAGAGTCTAGAAGCGGCCACACAAGCTTGCCACGGGTGATTCAAACCCCGAAAGCCCAGATCTGACCAACTTCTGACCATCCCAAGAGATCCTTGAAGCCTTCGACGGCGCGGCATAATTCCACTAAATCGAGGTTACAAGCTTTGCTCAACAGGTTCGTACCCCGAACGCCCGTCACTGTGTTGCCCACTGCAACCACTACCCTTGACTGCAACCATGGCGGCGGTCTTTCAATCCCAACGACTCGTCCGCAACCTTTCAAGTCCTGTCCGTGGTCGAGCCGTGGTCTTACCTGCCGCTGCTGGGCTATCCCCTACTGTCTCTCGAGTCACTCTGCGTATGCTACTCATCCGGTCTGCGATTGAGCCATGGCCTATGTAGCTCACCAACTCCTCAGTGGATTCTTGAATAGTGCGCGAGGTCATATCTTACCTCCCTCCTTTCTGCTTCCCTGTCCTCTGCTGCCAAGCGTCTATGCTTGTTGTGCTGATTTGAACACAGCTAGTCTGCCTGCTACATAGAATCCTTCTCCTCCAGTCATAATTACCGTCTGCACTGTCCTCTATCCTCACCGAACCGTCGCGCTCTTCCATTTCTCAGACGAGCACACTGCCATTGACTCTCTGCGCGGAAGGTGCGACCTCGAGGCTCACTCTGACCCACTACCGCAGCGCCCCTCCGCGGGGTTCCATCCCACGCGGGTCCCTATGCATGCATACCGACATGGGCGTGAATACATCGGCTGTGCCCCGTGCATACTCTGAGCTTGTCGCGATTGGGCATGGCTGGACGTCACAAATACACCGTGGCGCGGATATGCCGCGGTAGGCATGGATGTTGACAAGCCGGAAAGGCAATCTCAACATAACAGTGACTGCGCGAGGGGGAGGTCGAGGACGAGAGCGTGGTACGATGGAGGGGAAGCCTGGTGACCTGGCTGGCATCGAATGAGATCGTAAGAGCAAAGGAAGGGGAGAGGAACGGCGCGAGAGGAGGACTTGAAGATGTGTCGTTAGCGAATAGGCACGTACCTGTACACTACGGGACGCTAATATATCTGCATACACAGCATACATTGCTTCCCTTCAAGCAAGCCGCTAAGAACACAAGCACCAGAAATGCAGTCGCTTCAAAAGGTAAGGTCCAACACTCGATTGCAGAACTTTTAAGTAAGTGTCCGAGGTAAGTACACCAAGATTCCGCTTGGGAGCGTCAATATGTACTATATAGCGTGCTGGAACGCAGGGCGTTATCTACGGTGAGGCGTCTTCCCCACCTCTTCTCTATTGTCATCGATCTCATATTATCATCCCGAATCCACAGATACGATATGTATATGTTCGTACAAGCAAAATATCAGACATTTAGATCAAACACTTTCGCTATCTCATTCATCCTCCTCACCATCCTCCTCAACCTCTTCACCATCCGGTTTGTCCTCTTCACTATCCTCCGAGTCCTCTTCACTATCCGGCTCGTCCTCTTCTCCATCCAAGCACTCTGTGTCGTACTCAAGTAGCAGTTTGACCACCGATTGGCGGCGACGTGCTGTCTTGAGGATGCTTCCATGTGGTCCCAGTGCTTTCGGGTCTGCTCCATGCTCCAGCAGCAGTCGTACAACCTGCTCGTTGCCGTCATATGCTGCTGCATGCAGCGCACTGCCGTACTCTCCACCTTGCAGGTTCACGTCTGCACCTTTCACCAGCAGCAGTCGCACAACCTGCTCGTTGCCGTTATATGCCGCTAATTGCAGCGCACTCCAGCCCTCTTTATCTTGCAGGTTCACATTTGCGCCCTGCTCCAGCAGCAGTCGCACAACCTGCTCGTGGCCATTCCATGCAGCTGCCTGAAACGCACTCCTGTACCGTCTACCTTGCAGGTTCACATCTGCGCCCTTTTCCAGCAGCAGTTGCACAACCTGCTCGTGGCCGTTCGATGCCGCTGCCTGCAGCGCACTACCATAGGATCCACATTGAAGATTCACATCTGCGCCCTTTTCCAGCAGCAGTTGCACAACCTTCTCATGGCCTTTCAATGCCGCTGCCTGCAGCGCACTACCGTACTGTCCACCTTGCAGGTTCACGTCCTCGCACAATCTGCTCGTCGCCACAAGATGCCGCTGCCCGCAGCGAACTCCCGTACGCTCCACCTTGCAGGTTCGCGTCTGCACCCTGCTCCAGCAGGAGTCGCACAATCTGCTCGTCGCCGTGATATGCCGCTGCCTGCAACGCACTCCCGTGCCGTCCACCTTGCAGGTTCACGTTCGCGCCCTGCCCCAGCAGCAGTCGCACAATCTGCTCGTCACCGCGAGATGCCGCTACCTGCAGCGCACTCTCGCCCTCTTCATCTTGCAGGTTCACGTCCGCGCCCTGCTCCAGCAGCAGTCGCACAATCTTCTCGTAACCGCGAGATGCCGCTGCCTGCAGCACATTCCCGTACTGTCCACCTTGTAGGTTCACGTTCGCGCCTTGCTCCAGCAGCAGTCGCACAATCTGCTCGTAACCGCGAGATGCCGCTGCCTGCAGCGCACTCCCGTACCTTCCACCTTGCAGGTTCATGTCTGCACCCTGCTCCAGCAGCAGTCGCACAATCTGCTTGCGGTCCCAAGATGCCGCTGCCTGCAGTGCACTCCCGTAATGTCCACCTTGTAGGTTCACGTTCGCACCCTGATCCAGCAGCAGCTGCACAACCTGCTTCAGGCCGCGAGATGCCGCTGCATGTAGCACACTGCCATAGCGTCCTCCCTTCGTATAGGGATTCGCTCCGCCCTTGAGGAGGGCCAAAGACGCTTCCTGAAAACCCGCAAGTGATGCATAATATAGGCGAGAACCATCAGGTGATCGTTCCATGTCAGCGTCTTTCCAAGGGTAATCGAGGTCATAAAGCCGAATCCAAGAGATAAAAGGGCCATCAGAATCGGTCAAAAATAATGTGTCGATAAGGGTTTGCAAAGTGCCCGTGCCGCCATCTGCTGCAGATTTAGCATGAGAGATCCAATATTTTGCGGCATAGGGTGCAAGAGGGAAATTCTTGAAAGTGTTTTCGTTTAAGAGGTTCACGGTGTCAAATTGCAGTAGATAGGCGAGGCAGGTCTGAGCAATCAGCGAGCGTGATATCTTCTCGTTAATGTCATAACCATAGAATTTTCGGGCGGAGGGGGAAGAGAGATATTCCTTGACGGACATGTGTGCCAACTTGATCTCTCCTATTCACCTATCAGTAAGGCAAGCATTGGTGGAAGCCAGAATTTCACTATACCTAAGGCTGAGCCTACGATAAGACAAGAGCAAATCTTCAAAACGCTCTCAGGATTATAACGTAGATCTGTGCAAAATCGAGGACATGGGTCTGCTGTAAAATCGACGCAGGTGACTTCAGCTAGTCCCTGTAATTGCGGTGGGCGAGCACAGAAGGCTAGCCATCGCAAGAATGTGAGAGCTGTTTCCCGATGCCTGTCGCTGAGCTTTGAAAGGATTCTGTCGTAGGTGTCGTACAAACTGCGGGGGAGATTGTTCATTTGGTCACTTAATTCACGAATGTTGTGGCAATCTCGGAGTTCTTCCAGCTGCAGAGCAGCCAATCGAAACCTTCACAACACATGTTAGCAGCAGGACCATGTACAACAGCGAGTGATCGTACATTCCCTGAGACATCGATAAAACTTTTGCTTGAATTTCTTTTGACTTGTCTTTCCATCTCTTCAGCCCTTCGTCCGTTCGTAACCTGTCCTCAAGGTATCGCCCGATATCCTCGTCTACCAATTTGCCTTCGATGCGAATCTCAATAGCACTCAGTGATTAGAGCAACTCGCGTATATCTGGCTCGTCCCGACTGGTCACAAGAAGATGCTTATGCTGTTTGAATCCATCCCAGTTAATGATCTCTTTCATCCAGCTGCGAACCTTCTCCCTCTCTGAACGCTCCTCATGAGCTATCAGCGTTGATGGACATTCATCAAGAGAGTCTATGATCACGTATGCGTTCTCGAAGAGACCGAAAATGAGCCGAAGAGTGTCGTGGAGGGCCTTGAGAGATGGCTGCAAATATCCCACCCCATAAAGTTTTTCTAATGCGTCGGGAATAGTAGTACACTGAAGAGTAAACTGCTTGATGAGCGAGCGCACAAGGCCTTCGTGGTGTTGAAGACCTTCCTGTGCGTCTCTGGAGTCGAAGAAGAAGTACGCGACCGCAGCGGATCGATTGGTAGCACAGCGATCCGTGACATCCTCAATGGCAGACGAGCTGCATGAAGATAAATGAGTCAATGAAAAATTAGAGGCGCTAGTCGTAGTCCTGACCATAAGATAGTTTTTCCGCATCCGGCTGGACAAACTTTCAGTGTTCGCGCAAGAGCCATCAACTTTCAGAGATACGCACGAATTCCCTCGACCCATAACAACGATCCTTGACTGTTCTTCCAATTTTTAAACTCATTTCCAGCCAGGAACCAGGAGCCGGTCCCTTCGCGATGTTTCTCTCGCGCAGTGTTGTAGTTTCTTGAGGGATCAGGCGCATTCAACCACTGCAGAATCTTCTCGTGTCGCTCAGCTGGCGTTTAGAAACTCTTTAGTTGGCGTCATCATGACCGAGCAGAGAACAGTTTCGCACCAAGGTTTCCGTCCTTGAGCTGACGAACAATCTTGTTCGCGTCAATATTCAGGTGATTGCCAAGTTTCGCCATCAGATTTTGACAGCGTGCTTGGAACGATTCGAGACGAGTCTTCATGTCACCGGACAAGGCATCCCGCACAGTCCGGACTTGATAAAATGTTGGTGAAGAACTCAGGGACGCAAAATACTGCACAATAGGCTCACCTGGAAGACGCAGTCTTGCATACTCGTCGATGAAAGAAGCAATCTCCAACGATACTCGACCGATTGCATCGATGACATCCTCCGTGCCTTTGATGACCGGTATGTCGGAACACTCGTTGGCAGCGCAGACCAGCTCGCGCAGAGACTCCGCTAAGTTGCGAACAGACAGATCCTGGATTAGCTCATCTTTCCATGCCTTTGATAGAGCCCATCGTAAACGACATGCCTGTGACATTACAACAATGTACTACTCACCTCGTACACCGAGAATATCACAGTGCAAGCGACTTTCAATATTGGATGGGACTGCGATACAAAAGGAGTCAAGGACAATGCGATGAAAAGGTGAGATAAACACACATCACTAGATGTGCGAGCGATTTTCACGATCGCTTCAAATGCCTGTCCCAGGGGCGGTATGCAGCTACTAACCATTTCTACAGCAGGATACGTGCCCATGGCCACCGTAGCAGACGCGTCGATTTCCTCTGAGATCTTGGAGAATAGACTATTGTCAAGACGAGAAATCGCGGCATCGACCCTGCTCATCGTATCTTCAGGGACATCGGATACTAGTGCGAGCTTGACCTTGATCTTGACACCGACGAGAGGAGCACCACTGGTGTCCTTCAAATCAAGGGCCGCGCCTATCACGGCGTCAGCCGTACATCACCAGCAGAAAAAACAAGGACTTACTGTTCCCGAGGAGCTCAACAGCCTTCCCAGAGAATTGTCCAAGCAGATATTTCTTGTCAGGTGAGATCTTCGAGAGGATGCTACTGCGGAAGATCTCGAACTTGATGCTTGACGAGGGGTGGAGCCAACTACATCACCATCGTTGAATTGCTCGATCATCAAGACGAAGTTGTTGAAAACCTACAACCGATGATCCTCCTGCCAATGCAGTCGAGAACCGCTAGAGCATTTCTTCGATTTCCACTCCTCCCGGCCATCAATGGATACGACCACAAATCGATCGCCGCGCCCTAGCCCTTGAAACTTGCCTTCAATGTCGATGTCTATTGGCAAAGTCAGACGTTACGCAATCCCACAGATACAGTGAGCGACTCGCCTGTCAATCGTGCAACGAGCCCTGATGCAGAAAGTGCATGCTCGTGTCCTTGAGCATCGTATTTCTCTGCAAGCATCAACGTAGATCAAGGCTTCAAGGAGGCCAAGTGTAATGGAAAGTGTCGATTGTGTGGTTCAGGTGCGATATAGATGGCCATCACGGTTGCTACTCTACTTTTGGCACAGAGACTAGCGCTCAGCTTGTTTCCACTTTATGAGCTAGGCATGTCCGAACGTGAAATGCTAGCGTGATATCCCTGGCAACAATTGGTCTTGAATAACATCTAGCGGTGAAGGTTCAAGCGCGCCGAGGGTCAGATTGATTCTGTGAGCTCGGAGATGAGCTAGCTCTTTGGCTGAACATGAGAGAATTTCTCTGTCTGTGCTCGAGACCGACGGCACTGTATTGGTGATAGCATAGTGGATGTCAACAACGAAAAGTCAGTCAGATTGGGCCTGGTGAGCTGCTCGGGAGTCAGCTCTGCTCAGTGCCGCTACTGTGCCGCCGCTCCGCTTTCTCGCACGTGGCCGCGTAGCGGCTCTCATCGCACGACACTCATGAAGCTCATTCTGTTCGGCGGGTCATCCTCAATGGGAAAGAGACATCCAATGTCATATAACGCCAAGACCAGGGTCCTTGGTGAGTGCTCGACAGTGAACACAGTCCTTCTGACCTTGGAGCTCAAGCTTTTTTGCAGCACGGTACCATATCGCATTTGTACAAAAGCTCTAGGGCTTCACTTACATGGAGAGTCGACCTGGTATACCCGTCATTCTAACGCAAGCTGCGATCTGCGTGTATCTCACACTCGCTATGCTTTTAACGTTCCGCGGATGCCAGTGCCGCCCATACACCACGCTGTGGCGTCTGCACGTCACTTTCCGACGTAGACACGAAGGGCCAGGATGGAGAGGGAGAAAAGGAAATTGATAGTCGAAGTGAGCGAGGAAGAGAGTAGCAGGATGGTGATGAGGTGAGACACACATTCCGCGATTCATGGGACGTGTGCATACACCTGTATGCGCACCAACATCGATGCTAATATCTTTTGGATTGATTCTGGTCCGATTATGTTTCGTTCTTCCTACTACAACTGGAATATGTTCAAAGTCGATTCGGGGAAGAATGCGCCTTGTTTCTTGTTGAGCTCGACCGCGGCGCGATGTGAGTTGGTTTGGTATGCTCTGCTTTTCCACCTGATTCTATGTCCTTCGCGGGGAATTGTCTCGAGCCGCTGTGTTGTTGAAACGTGGATTGAATCTGCGTTGCTTGCAGAGAACTTGATATCACTTCCACAGCATAGGTTCGTGATGGTCGAGTTGAGTCGAACTGAAGCTTTGCATTGAAAACCTGTTTCTTGATATAGTCTTCAATGTTTTACTTGTTGGTTTATACTCGATATACGCCTGAAGCTGAGGGATGCAGTGATCCTTTGTGCTAGGAAGGCGCCCATCCTTGCAAACATGGTAGCTATTTTAGGCTTGATCAATACAACTCAGCCTCTGCGAACACTAAGTTACCTTGAGCAATACCTATGTTGAGGAACCAGCTCCATATCCTCGCTCTGTTTGGAGCATCGGATCGATGCGATC
Organism: Heterobasidion annosum; assembly: GCA_001457955.1. Classification (NCBI taxonomy): domain Eukaryota; kingdom Fungi; phylum Basidiomycota; class Agaricomycetes; order Russulales; family Bondarzewiaceae; genus Heterobasidion; species Heterobasidion annosum. The sequence continues at coordinate 294,853 of CVKZ01000003.1, forward strand.
GATCTCAAGAGAGCCTACTTTTAACCTCGAGCTGTTTGAACGAGGCTCAAATCAGTTTTTGTCCGCTCTCAGCGAGAACCGCCATCTCACGGTCCCAGGACTAGGATGCTCATAGGCTGCCATGCTTACAGTTGCTGATATCTTTTTTTCAGATCACGTCGTCGATCATGGATCATGGGGAGGCTGCGAGTATCAAGGCTGTGTTGTGCATTGCGCGAGGCAATAGGTCGTACGTATGTGTGACAAGGTTATTCTTATCAACGCCGAATGATCCAGCGTTTCATGTCCTCTTGGATCTCATCCTCCTGGTTGTAGCTCGGAACTACGTATGTACAGTCCTGCTATCACAAACGCCTTAGGGTTCAGACGAGACAACATTCTTACTTTTTTGTGCATCAGGGGAGGCAACGATCAGCCATCGGTCGGGATCTAATTTTCGAAACAGATATGGCAAGGCGCCGGATTTTGCGCGCTACTCGAGGCAATGCTCGGGCATATAATCAAGTATGCCGTTTGCAGAATAAGGTAGGGAGTCGAGATCATTGTACAGGCCGCGACTATGCTACTGAGATGATCAGGACACGAGATGCCGTCGGGATGGGCTATAAAGACTTTCTTGTCTCTGCTTAAGCCGGACTCTATCTTCTTTTGGTGCCCGTGTCCAACTCATTAGGACAGGCTTATCCGGATGTCGAACAGTACGGACCCGGACCCTAGTGTTGTCAGTGAATCTCCAGACGCTATTCATCACGCGGGCGTCATCATCCTTCAAAATGTGATATCGCTCGTCTGCGAGACTTTCCTGTACGGTAAGAGTCATCTTTTATTCTTTCAATACAACTCACAAACTCGCGAAATCTATTCTTGAGGCATCTACGTCATCATGGTGGCCTTCGCGATATACGTATTATTGTAAGCTTCCGTTCCGCACCAGATTTCCTCCCGCTCACTTCGTTGAAACGATCAGACGAAAGGGGCTGGGCAAGGGCTACAATCTCCCCATGCTCTTCGTCATGCTGCTTCTGTTCGGCCTGTCGACGGCGGATTGGGGGACGTTCCTGGCGAGCGTCATCAGGCAGATCCGTGGGCTGCTCATCGAGAACCCTGAGCAGCCTCTGCAGGACAAGTTCGACATCGTCGCGCAATCCATCCTGCACTTCAACATTGCCGGCATCTATCTATCGATGTTCAGCGTGAGTTTCTGTCCGGCACGAATAATAAAGACTATGCTGAACCATGATCAGTACCTCGTGGGCGACGCTTTTGTGGTGTGGAGAGCCTGGGTCCTATGCGCTGAATACAGGAAGGCGGTGATACTGCCTATCGTGCTTTTGACATGCGCCTTGGGTAAGTCTCTGCGCCTTTTCCCGTAATATCTATGAAGAGGAGTTGATCTTTGAATTCTCTTCGCAGCAATCACGCTTGTGACGACGACGTTCGAGCGGAACTTCCTCCTCACCGGGTCGAACCATTCTAGACTCATCGTGCGGTACACGCAGGGCGTCATCATCATGCTAGAGTTCTTCACCAATGTAGCCGCGACCTTGCTCATCGCGCGCGTAGCATGGTAAGTAGCGCTGGCCATCTGAAGATCGTCACTGCCACGGTCCCTGATCTGACTGTCGCCGTCAGGCTGCAGCGGGAGCTCATCGACACCAGACTCAAGCTCGTCCCGAAAATGCGGACGAGAAAGCTGGTGATGTTGGTAATCGAGTCCGGCGTGCTCCTGTGGATCGTATGGGTACGTCGACACCGCATAGCGTCTGCACGATCGACAACCTCACGCATCTCCCTCCCGCCTCAGATCCTGCTCATCATCTTCCAATACGGCGTCGACAACGGCACCGTCCCCGGCAACCTCTTCACCGCATCGAGCATCCAACTCATCGTAAGCACCCCCACCCCAATCCCTCCACCTCGACATCACCTTTCACCCATCCGGCACTAATCGCGACGCCACAGGCCATGCACGTCACCGCCGTCATCGTCCTCCTCGCGCGCAAGAGCACCGTCTGGGACCTGTCCGACACGCCCGGCCCCGACACGAGCCAGACCGTCAGCCGCTTCGCCGCCGCGCCCGGGCGCGCGCGCGGCGTCTCCGCCTCGGTCTCCGTCAGCAGGCAGCACCGCCGCTCGCAGCCGAGCGTCATCCAGCTGCGCTCCGCGCGTGACGCGGCGGCGCGCGCCGAGAGTGAGCGCACGACCGGGATCGCGACCGTGCACGAACGCGCGGGCGACGGCGCCGGCGACGAGGACGAGGACGACAGCGAGAACGAGAACGAAATCGGGCACGTGAATGGGGAGGACCAGGGCGGGAATCGCGTGCTCGAGGAGAAGAAGCCCCGGCTGGACGAAGAGAAGTATTCGCCTGTCTGAGCCGCTGTGGTTCGGTACGTCGGCCTCTCGTGCGACGCTTTACACCGTCTCGAAGAAACCATTTAAGTGAAATATTTTGAGCCTGTCGCTTTCGCTGTAGGTATTTTATCGAAGGAGGTGATTTATTGTATGCTTGTCCTTTGCCAAGTGGTATAATATTGTTTAAGATTCCTGGCTGTCACCGTTGAATTAAGCATGAACCTTGTACGATGTAGCACATGCAGTGGATGACGAAGAACTTGTTCTGGTCGTTAGAAATCGCACAATGATTTCGTGCCCGCTGGCCACACCTCACACATCCACCTGGCATCCGGAAAGCAAGACGGTAACGAGCATCTCCAAGAAAATAATTCACAATCAATAAATAACAGCAACAACCCCATCCACTCCACCCACCCTCCAATTAGCACATCATTTTGTCATTGACCGCCTCCCGCTCAGCTGCTGGCCTCCCACTCCTTCAACCACGCCCCGATCGCCTTGAGACCCGCGTCCTGCACGCTTTTGACCGTCGCGTCGACTGTGCCCGCGCGCGTGATCAAGTCGGAGCAGTGGAACCCGTCGCTCACTGCGATCGGCTGGCTCGCGGTGCTCGGGACATGCAGTCCGTCCGCAGAGACGGTCGCGTCGCGCCAGGGGTCGCCTGCAAGTTGGACAGGAGGTCAGTATGCAGGCGATGGATAACAGAGATGTGTATCGAAGCGATGGAAGTAGAAAATTAAGAAGGCACGCACGCTGTCCGTTCGCGAAGAACAGGTGGTCGGCCTTCAAATTCCATCCGTCGTACGCGGCGTTCGTCTTCGCGGCGCTCGGCACGGGCGGCGAGCTGAACGCCTTGGGGAACATCTGCACGCATTGCCTCTGTTTACCGAAAACGATCCCATAAATAAACGGTGGCAAGTGAGAAACGGCACAAGACCGGCGGTAAGTATGAATCGAGATGAACGCACCTCATCGGCAGAGGGGTGCACTAGGCGCGAGACGACGGTGGGGTAACCCTTGGGCGCCGAGTCCTGGAACCATCCGACCTCGTTACATCTGTATCCGCACAGAAGAGACCCATTTAATATGTGAACATGTACGAAAAAGCAGACACATACACGATCCAGGTCCACGAGCGCCCAGCATTATCGATCGATTCATCCGTCCAGTACGACTGGCTCGCGTTGTATGTCCCCAAGCACTCCCTAATCACAACAAAGATATAGTGAGTGAGTAAAACACTCCCCCTCACACAAAGAGTATGGTACACGCACTCGGCAGTCTGGTCATCGCACACTACTCGCATCAACGAAAGCATGCATGCACCGAACAGCCGCCCGTCAGTCTCACTTTCAGGAGCGCACAGGTAAGCATTGACACGTACGGATCGACAGATACGTGTTCTTGAAGTATGCGCCCCATGCGTCCAGGGCGTGCTTCACACCCCAGCCCTTCGCAGGCGCGCTAACGCCTGCCGCATTGACCTCAAGCGCGTCGCAGAATGCCCAAAACTGCGCGCCAGCACCCGTTGTAGGCGACAACTCTTGCCAATCCCACAGGTTGTTGCGCACTGTTGTACCAAATAAGTTTTTGCGCGAAAATGAATTCAACAGCCGGAGAAGGAAGGATAGAAGTACGTACGGGCCCCGGTGACGTCGTCCGCGTGCGTCACGTCTGACATGCCATACTGTTCCTTCAGCGCCGCTTGCTCTGCGCTCGTTCCGCTTGTGAACACTTTGTCAAAGTGCGCGACCACGGCCTGCACGTCGGCAGAGCAGTTCTTCGGCATGAACTGCCGGATAGGCTCGAAGTAGCCCCAGAAGTCACTGTGTGGGCACGATTGTGGAAGGTGATGAACATGGAAAGGGGAGAGACGGTTATCAGAAAGGGACGACCCGCGAAGGAATGGCGGGGAATAAGGTACGTACATGATGCTCTCGACGACCGCGGATGACGCGTAACCGGCTTGGAAGAGGTCCGGTTTGCTGCACATGGGCGCCCATCAACATTGTGGTCACAGCCGGGAATAGAATGGAGAATGTCGATCAATTCCATCAAGAAACAGTCCCGCGCGCGCATATAGACGCGTAGACGCGTGCGGATATATAGCGCGCGTTGGGAATGTGGATTCAGCGCGAGGAAACAACCGGGTCGTGCAAGAAAATATGTCGGTCTCCGACACATCTCCATGCATGCACCATGTGCAGCTCGAATTACCCCTTGAAGGGCTTTCCATGGCACCGTCGAGTTCCAAGCGAACAGTCCACTCACTTGACCATCGTCCACGCAGTCAACGCGCCTAGCACCACGAGAATAAGCACACATAATCCGTCTCGCGAACACGCTACTCACCGGAGTAGCTTCCGCCCATGAGCACCCATGGCGCCTGGCCAGGCTTGACCTTGTCCCCGCCAGGCATCGGCAAGTTCACGTTCTTCGTAAAGTACTCGAGGTCCTCGATCGCCTGCTGTATGGTGTGGTACTTGAGGCTCGCGACGGAGAGGTCAGGGTAGGGGTTGGAAAGGCCGTAGTAGCGGTGCTCGAGCACGACGGTTGCGCCGGACTCTTGCTGGGCGAGGAGGCCGTTGACGGTCGCGTTGGTGAGATAGCGGAAGTAGGCTGTGCATGTACAAGGAGTACAAGATGATATATGCGAGGGTAGGCGTCAGTAAATGCGCATGTATGCGCGCGTAAATGGACCTACGCGCAGCATTGGCCTCGCCAGGAGTTGACAGGATAATAGGTCCGCCTGCAAAATGACCGTATAAGCTCACAGAACGCGCATATATTTGAGTATCACCCGCCTTCCTCGTAGAACTCCCACGTGTGCCAGTACCTCTGCTTGAACGTCCCAAGACCGGGGTTAGTGTGGTCGATGAGCTGGTCAAAGTAGTAGGTCGTGTTGTAAGGCGGGATGGTCGCGCCGGATTTGCTGACGGGGGCGGAAGCGGCGAGATGCTTCTCCGCGGGAAGCGACGCGATCGGAGGGAGGGGGAATGGCGGCGTATTTGGGTGGGCCCGGCCATTGGAAACGGCGGAGACGGAGACGGTAGAGGCGGCGAGGGCGAGGAGGAGGGCGGAGAGCATGGCTGGAGCTCTTGGGGGAACGGGGAAGAGGGGGGGGAGAAGGACGGGGAGGGCCTTGGAGAAGGCATCGGGAAGCAGGGGCTTATATAGGGCGACGGGGCGATATGGAAGGGGGGCTGCTTCTATGACCGTGCACTAACTAGCACGCGACGCGGACGCAAGATGCGGGGATGAGGAACGCATGGCGCACGCCTACGGCCACACCGTCCGATAAGTGCGCCATATGCCTTCGCACATCGCTAGGCACCCGCTGGGCCCTGGCACCTGTCGTCGCACTCACACGACGAGCAGCGACTGCAAAGCGCGCGGCCAGACCGCCAGGCAACCCGAAGATGAGACCGCGATCACACGGCAGGCGACTGGGCAGGCGTGACATCGTCATCACAAACTCATCTTGAATGGATTGGTGAATATAACTCAACACTCAACAATATAGAGGCATGCTCATTCTTCGAGTTTGTGAAGCTGGCACGGAAATGTCAACTGATCACAGCAGGAAGAACAGTAGGCTGTTGCCGCGAACAAGTCTAAACTTAAATAAATTCGAGATGACAATGTCACGCCTAGGGACGTGAAGCCCCAACAGCCACAAGCATGCAAACGGGCTTTGTACTTTAAGCAGCATGGCGCAGCTGGTATAGCGCGCAGGGCCCATACCATTGGTCACCCTGAGGTCCCTCGATCGAAACGAGGTGCTGCTACTTTTTTCACCGCGTCTCGGTT
>CVKZ01000003.1:307283-318988 GCA_001457955.1 Heterobasidion annosum
ATTGAAACTCCGTTCCTAGCAAAGACTACGAAACCGAACTCCCCTTAAGCCACCCGCGCAGAAAGCAGACTAGACGTAGTCTGCGCTGGGTGGGTCCGCTACATTGGTATGAGTTCCTGCTGGGCCTGGCAATGTGCGTATCAATATGCGCGGGGATCCCGACTCTCGCTCACTGAAACATCCCTGAGGAGTCTAGTTCATGCTATGCAAAGTATGTCCTTATCGCATTGTTCTATCAATCTTGTTGATCTTTACACTCGACAGACTACGCAATCACGCACAGTTTGACTCCATTCATATCGATGCAGAATCACTACAACATGATCTACTGAGAAGAAGAGCGAGAGATGATGCCTGTCCTGAAGGTATTTTTTTCTGTGCAATCTTCCGTCCGCGTTCTTCGTCTCATTGTGTCAGCATTTTGGTGTTGCGTCAACACCATGGTCGCCCCTTGCTCGTGGTCTCCTTGCTCGTCCCGCAAGGGCGGAACGAACTACGCGTGGAAGTTTTGATCGGTACGTATAGACCATTTTAGCATTTGCCCGCCTGTCCATCCAAGTATAGATGGCACGCCATGTATCTTGACGACTCAGGCGCCGCACAGGTCATCGATAGGTATGTTTTCACTTCTATCTTGTCTGGTCTTCGGTTTCATGATGTTATTCGCTAAAGTGGAAAAACTTTCCAAAAACAAGGGAGTTTCCATGGCTCAAATCTCGATCGCATGGATCCTGTCCAAGGACGGTAAGTCAGCTTTTGCCCCCATTCAGCAGTCATCTGGGCTCAAATCACTCTGTATCCTTGGTGTTACATCAGTCGTGGCGGCGCCGGTGATCGGTACTACCTCGCTTGACAATCTGTATGATATTGTTGGTACGTTCATGCTTTCCTCCCGAAGAATTTCACATTTATATGCAATGACTTTAAAATCATCCAGGCGGATTAAACGTGAGCCTCACGGGTGATGAGGTGAAGTATCTGGAGGAGGCATATAGGCCAATGCCCAGTCTCGGATATTCTTAGTTCTGGTTCCGCATGTGTATCACAGACTGCGAAAACTCCATGAACGAGACACAATCACTTGCATGTTTTTTTCTGCGAGGCCGTGTTCCGCATGTTACAAACGATGGCGAGGTGCGTCGGAAAGTACGTGTGTTTCTGCTTCCACCACTCTGATTCCGAATTTCTGTGCTCACGACTCGAAATCATTCAGAAAAAACATCCTGGTATAGCAGTGCTTTCCGTGATAAGGTCATCGATATCGTTCACATCAATCCAAGCATGCTAGACGTTGTTAGAGCATTGCGTCGAATTTCAGCTCGTCCAGAGGCATAGTAGCGAAATGCTGTCCAGGATGCTGTTCATGGTAGAATTTAAGAGCCTCAATACTCACTATGTCTTCTCTAGGCCGGAAATCGTCGTTTCGGAAGAGATAACAACAAAGATCACCCCTTCCTTTGTTCCCGATGCGAGCTGCATGATGACCGCGCTTGAGAAGCACCTGCATCAGCTAGTCCTCTACCGTAGACTCCAAGATTGGGACACACTGCGGTTACTTTCCAGTGTAAGGGGTTGGACGGACCCACCCGGTCTGGAGAACTGTGCCTGTCCTGATCTGCCCTGATGCTTCGGAATGTTCCCACATATCAAGATCCTTCAAGATCGCGGTGTCGAGGCGTGTCAGCCTGTGTCTGCTTGTGCCCATAGTGGCGCAGCGCGCCTATGCGCTGCGAGGATTTTTTCTCCCCTTTCCTCGATGGAGTTGCAGGCTGTGCATGGGGTTTTGAATCTGCCCGGACGAAAGTTTAATTGTCTTGTTCCGTGGCCATACCGAGCGAATACCCTTTCGGAGAATTTACACTTCCGCGTAGAGAAAAAAGCAACTTCACTTCTCACGATGCACAAGAGCCTCGCAAGTTGTAGATCAGTCGGCTGCAGGCGCAGTGAAGGTACGGAGTAAATGACTATAAACAAGTGGAGTGTTCTGTCACCGGAGCTCGTGGAAAGTGACTCACGAGGTCGGGGTGCCACGTGGCAGCTGTTGATCTTGACAGCCACGAGCAGCGGACTCAGCAACTCACCCGTCATCATGGGTGTCTACCACTACCATGTCTACTTCTGGATCATCGTAGAGATTAACACACAGATAGGCTCCAGGCTTCGCATCTTTTCATGACTTACAAGGAAATAACTTCTATAATCGATAGGGAGCCGGTTACAATTACTTTTCGAGAGCAATGTACGTCACCACAGCCCGGTATGGACTCTCGCATGCGGTACTAAACGCTTGCACTCACTAGCTGTTGCGAATTGACCAAAGCTCGATCTTGCTGATCACGCCTGACACCAGCCTCAAATCAACTTGCCGGCCCATTCGCACGTCGCCAGAGTCTTCCAGTCATCCTTCCTGTTGCGACCAGTTTCACAGCCTGCACTTTCATAATGTTGAGGGCTGCACTGGATCACGCCTCCACACTGTTACCGAGATAGTCCGGACTCCGAGGCGATTGTGGCTATCATGGTCGGCAAGTTGACCTGCAGATATTCATAATTATAATCAAGTCAGACGCATAAGGTACGCCAACAACTGGTTCTGGGGCCGTCTGTCGATAGAGACGGAGCGCCTACGAATCTCGGATCTGAAAAAGGCCCCGAGCTCAAGAGCGCTCAAGGCTCCGTTCTTATGACTGGTTTACAGCTTTTCTTCCGTTCGTATCCCCGATAGCACCCGATTGCTCTTGAATGTTGGGTGTCCCGTCGAGCAACTTTACGTTTCATCGCCACGGCCATTCCACTGTGCCTCTGACCATCCCAAGTCCAGACTCAAGCATGGTCGCACACAGACAGCTGGCATGCAGACAGGTTCTCGGACAGTATCGCCAGGACACGGTGGTACACTCAAACCATTGTCAGGATTGACAGATAATGTTCATATACCTTGATGCTTGTTCCCGCTACTTATCCGGCGGTGCAGTGCGCATCAAAGACAAACCGGCCTCTGAGGGAAAATTTATCCAGCTCAAAGCTCCTACGTGTTTCTACTTTACGGCAAACTCGCTATTCATTACCGTCCGCGTTCTCAAGCTTATCAACATGAATCGTTGTTTAGCGTGCTGCACCCATCATACCCGTCTGCTGATACAGATGGAGAAGGTGCGCGGATCGACAGCTTTGATCAGTGGCTCATATCTGTATACTTAGACGAGGTCGAGCTTCACATATAAAGCAGTCTATGCGCGACCATACTCCTCACTCGACACCACATCCTGAGGTCGTCTTAGCGTTGACTTACTTCGAACACTTTAGCCTGTGCACTCTATCGTGAGCATGACATCTTCCTTTTATAGTTATCGTCACGGTTGTCTGACCCTCATTCGTCAGGCCTACGATAATTCCGATGGCCCCGACGATCACCAAACCATTGCCTTCAACTTCTTCGCCTATGGACATCGGCATCATCGGCGGCGGCGTTGCTGGGCTCTATTCAGCTCTCCTTCTCAGGAAAGCAGGCCATAATGTCCACATCTTTGAGGCGAATAATCGCGTCGGGGGTCGCATTTACACCCACCACTTCTCATCCGAGAAAAATCAGTACTTCGAGGCTGGCGCGATGCGCATTCCTAATTCTTCCATGCAAAAGGTTGTGCTCGACTTGATTGCGCACCTCAACGCCCGTCACGATCTCCCTTCCGATAAACACATCCGCCTCATCCCCTACATTCTAAACAGCTCTGGAAACTGCCTCTACATGAACGGCCTTCGGAGGGACGGGTATCGTGTCATGAATACGACGCCTGCAGATATCAATTGGGATGTCCCACCCAGATACCTCGGACGCACAGCAGGCTCTCTATTGATGGAGGTCCTTCGACCTTTCCTCGAGGATCTGGAACGAGACTTCGAGCGCGGATTCGAATCCCTCCTGAAATTCGACAGCCTCTCCTTCCGTGACTACCTCAAGTTGATCGCTCAGTGGGAGGACGAGGTGATCGATTTTGTGGAGACGGTTTGCTCCCAGACGAACCAGTATGCACTTGGCTGTGTCGAGATCGTCATGCAGCACCTAGACTTCATGACGCAGGAGTGGTTCACGATTGAGGATGGTATGGATCGCCTTCCCCAAGCGATCGCGCACGTCATCGGTCTCGACAAGATCACTTTTGGTGCCCGCGTTACCGGCGTTCATGATACGGAACATGGCGTTGACATCACCGCACAAGGATACAACGGTATCTTCCGACATTCCTTCGACAAAGTCATCTTGGCAATCCCTCCTGCTGCCTTGAAGATGATCGCTGATCGCTCTCGATGGAGTCCTGCGAAAGAGCTGGCCATTCGTTCAATGCACTTCGAGCCCCTATACAAAATGGGCATGCGCTTCAAAACCCGGTTTTGGGAGCGCGGATCCGCCAACAGAGGGGGCCAATCAGCGACGGATCTTCCAATTCGGTGGATAGTCTACCCGTCCAATGGCATCGGTGATGACGGGCCTGGCGTTCTTTTGCTCTACTCCTGGATGACGGATGCCAGTACATGGCTTTCCCTGACTGAAATCGAGCGCCGAAGCCTAGCCCTCCGCTGCTTGGACGAAGTGTATCCCGACGTCGATGTATACGGCCAACTCATGGAGACGTTCGACATTGCATGGGCAGCGCAAAACGCGACGGGAGACGCGATGTTCCTTCCCGGCCAATTCCATCTGCGCTTTGAGGATGCACGCAGGCCAGAAGGAAATGTTTATTTTGCAGGGGAACACCTCTCCAGACACCATACGTGGATCGCGGGTGCCCTGCTATCTGCTTTGCACAGCGTGCAGGAGCTCCTTGGTGATAGTTCTGGGACCACGGTGGAACCATTTGCTCCTATTCGACCGCTTTCTATTTTCGAGTCTTCGATTCAGTATGACATCTAAATGCTTGATCATATATCATGGCTCGCCCTGCCATGCTTAATGACAGGTTTTTCTTGTGTTTGGCTTACAAAGTCATAGAGAGGCCGTGTTTTTTCTTGTATTTATCGAGATATACATATGTATCAGATCACTTACGCTGTACTTTTATGGCTACTTTTACAGCACATACGCAATATTTATGGAGCAGGTCTCGAGTGTATACTTGTAGTTACAGTCTCTTATGCGACGTCCTCAGCTTAAAGCGTCAGCGCATTGCACCGGTCCGCACTGACCCGGCGGAGAGTCCCTGCGCCGGCCCTCGGGACTAAAATCACAACCGCGTCGCCAATGCGCTTTCGCTCAACAACCTCTCGACTTTTTGCGTGGACATGCGTTTTACGGCGTTGCCACTCTCGGGTTGTGCGCCATAGATGTTTTGCTGTACTGCTGTATTGTATTGAAGAGCCAGATGTCATCTCTTGCATGGTGCAGTCTGTCCATGTTGAGTTTTGCCACGCTTGACCCTGCTGATGCATTTTCATCACTCATGGACGACCCAAGCACTCATACCCATTCAGATATGCATCTTCTTCCTACGATGGTCTTACTGATGAGAAGCTCGTCAGATGTTGTTATCATGGATCAATGGGCTTTGGAAGATTGCGCTTGGGTCTTTACGCAGCGCCACGCTGAGAAGCCCGGGCCTGAAACGGTAATCTATTGTCTAGGCATGTCAAAGCACTTTGATCGACTGTTGAGTGTGGCACTCAATGTGGCGGGTACCTGTTTTGACCACTCAACTTTCCTTAAAAGCCTACCCTCCCGGGCGTCTTCGCGTGTCTTCCCCCTCTTCTACTCACATCCTATTTGTCGAAAACTGCTCATCTCAATCACCCATCACCGTCCATGGGGGAACTTCAGAGGGTATGTAATGTGTCACTGAAATGTGACTCACGATCTGATATTGTAGTACGCAATCTAGACCTTCTCACAAAACCCTGGGCCAGGTTCGACACACAGCAGGACGCAAGATAGACTCGAGGAAAACAGAATCACCCAGACTCAACAATGGTGCGACCTCGTTGGACTACCTCAGAGTGGTGCTATCGAGGTGCACGAGATGCGCAAGCGTTTCTTTCAGGAAAGCACTGTGAGCACGTCACTCGATGCGATCATCGGTGCATGCATTGTCGTCGCCAGTAGAGAAATAGGTCGGACTATATCGTTCGAAAGAATTTGTGAGCAGATGCACCTTGATCAGCGGGTCCTCGTGTTATGCCACAGCGAACTGGGGCGCATTAAAAACACGCGCAAGCCTGTTTCGACTTTTTCTGCATCCTCTCTGCAGACCGCCTTGGAAGAAAATAGCTCGCAAGATTCGTCGCAAGATTCGGCGCAAGACGACTTGGATTTCGAGCAGTCTCAGGATCCTTCGCAGGTGGACTATGATTGTGAATATTATGTGCAAGACCCATCTCAGTGGACCTTTCTATCTTCGCCTTATCAGGGCGCCTTGAAGAACACGTCGGAGGATGTTTCTCAGTACCACCACCTGCAGCATGCCGTCTTAGAGGATGCCTCTCAGTTTCCTTCCTCGCAGCCTGCCTCACAGGCCGCCTCGCAGCAATATTCCGAAGGATCCTCCCAGGACGAGGACCTTCGTTCTATACACTCAGAGGATCTCTTCCACGACTCATCTCAGGAGTCTGATCGCTCAGATTCACAGGACACTGTACGGCCAGACTCTCCAGAACTCGTCTCTCAGAACGTTCCTCAAGATGTTGTACCCATCCAAGATACTGCACCCCTTTACGCCTACATGGATGACCTCCAACCGACAGATTCGTACCTTGTCGAACAGGTAGTCGATCAAGCGTCCGAGCATGCAGTCGGGCGCGCGGTGTCCGACGCCCTCGACTTCTCCGAGTCACAGGATTCTCAGCGCTCCTTCCAATGCGCCTCCCAGGGCGACGCGCTGTTCTTTGCTTCACAAGAGGAGTCACAGGAATCTGTACAATCCTCCGATCAACGGGATGGCTCACGAACCCCCGTGCAGGACCCGTTGCCACAGTCTTCCCAACGCTCAACGACTACCACAAATTACTTTGCCTCGCAGTCATCCTTTGGCTCGCTGTCCTCTTTGGGCGCGCTGTCCTCCTCAGATTCAGAATCTACCTCGGGCTCTGAATCTGCCTCAGTCTATGACTTCTCCGCGACTCCATACACTTCCCCACCCACTTCTCCACCCTCCACCCCTCAAGCGTCTAATTTTAAACCATTGACGCCTCCACCTTATGACTGGGAAACCGAAGAAAGACAGTCTGTTCATCAGTTCTGCAATACACTTAACCTCCCTGAGTGGGTCAAGCTGAGATGCTTGGACCTCCTCGTTCAAGCCCGCTCTCTGGAACTTATGAACAACGCATTAGACTACAACGCGAACGTGGGCGGCATGATCTTCTTCGCCTCTCTCTTATACGGTACGCAGAGGCCTATCAACGCTGTTGCCAAACTAGTCCGCTCGACGTCTGCAAATATCAAGGAAGTCTACAAGATTTTTTTCGACGCACGGGATGAGCTGGTCCATGAGCGATTTATCGAGAGGTTCGGGTCGTTGGATCACTTGTTGCAACCTGATGCGGTCAGGGAAAGCCGTGGCCCTGAGGTGACACTTATACCCCTTCGGGTTGGAGAGAGGGAATGATGTACTGTAGCTGTACCAGAATAAAACATTCGAAAAAACTTGTAGATGCCCTCCTTTGCCCTCCAGAAAGTCACTCTTCCTGCTTGAGATTCAACTCCGCGGCCTCCGGGTCATCTCGATCACAGATGCACTTGCGATTAATCAGATAAGATTCTCTTTTCTCCTTCCACTGCAATGGGCGCGAACAACTCGAAGAGAAGCGTGGTGGTCGTGGGCGGAGGAGGCGCGGGCTCTAACATCGCCGGCTATCTATCCACCAAACTGGATCCGGCGCAGCACTCACTTACGTTGATCAACGCGCGCCCATTCCATGTGTTCTTGCCCGCGACCGTCCGCATGACGGTCACGACCGAAGGGAAGCTCGAGGAGCAGATTCTCATCCCGTTCGACCGTGTGATGTCGAAGGGAATTGGAGAGTTCAAGGTGGGCCGCGTGGTGGGAATAGAAAAGGACGAGCGAGGCGGTGGGTCGGTTTTATTGGAGGGCGGTGAGAAGGTGTGGTATGACGTGCTTGTCCTTGCACCGGGAACGATGTATGAAGGACCGATCGAGTATCCTGACACAATGGAGGCCACTCTGGGACAAATAGAGGCATGGAGAATGAAGGTTCTGCATGCAAACACGATCGTTCTTTCCGGCGGAGGGCCCGTAAATATAGGTGAATTCTCAGCATCACTCACTAACATCTGATCTACAATTACGACACATTATAGAATTGTCGGGCGAGATAAAATATTATTACCCGGTGAGTGATTTCTTGCACCGGCTGAGAATCACAGTGCTAGAACAAACTGCCACAGGAGAAGAAAGTGACGATCGTTCAGAGCGGATACCTTCCTCTCAACAGGATCTACCCTGATTACTTCCGGGAGCGCGTCGCTGAAGCCATAACATCTCGCGGTGTCGAGTTTATTTTTAACGACTACTTGGATCAAGATGCAGCCCAAGACGGGTTTGTTACCACGCGCAAGGGCCAAAAGATACCCGCCGACCTCGTTGTAAGCCAGCCGAAAAACCAAACATGATGCTTTAGAATTCTTACTTCACCTCAAGATGTCTTCTCATGGAGGTCGACCGAATACAGATTTCATCAAAACTCTCGGGCCAGACGCTGTCACATCCAGAGGCCTCGTACCTGTTACGCCCTCGCTCGAACTTTGTGGACACTCAGGCATCTTCTGTGCCGGGGACGTCCTCGACAACTCTGAGCGCAACACGCTCGGAAAGTATGAAGGTCATGCGAATGTCATCATAGCCAATGTGTTGAAACGGCTGAAAGGAGAGCCGTGTGACAGCAAATACGAGGGCACGCTGGAGGCCATAGGCATCACGATGGGGAAGGTACGTCACCTGACCCACATTTGATGCCTGTCCACTGATAGATCATCGTGTGGCAATAGACCGGAGGAGTAACATACCTTGGAGATGGTACAGTGGAGGGAGACGAGTTCACTCGAAAGTACCAAGCTGAAAAACTCTTGGTGCCATATGGAAGAGGGAAGATGGGGTACGAACAGACAGATCTTAAAGACACAGTAGGCGAACGGAATTGATGTAATTCCATAGATATAAGACTGTTTTTATCTGGCGGCATTTGGATCCATGAATGCGAGTCATAAGAGGCAGAGCTCAAGCGGAACCGTCTGGAACACCACGTCACGGGTAGTCACGATGTGACTCAAGGAGCCTGCGTTTTTCGTTTGTCATCTGTTTGTCCTGTCCTTCACCTTGACCACGACTCCTTTGTTCCTCTGTCTCCTAGTCTGCCTCGGATTCGTCTGATTGTTTTCAGGTGTCGATTTGCAGGATTCTGGGCTTTCCCAGTCGCACGTGCGGTAGGTACCAGCGAAACACTAACTCTCTTTTCACAATGGGATTGAACTCGTATAGCGACGAGGTCTGCCTGCTGCGTCTCAAGCACAGAGGGATTTTTCTCCGCTCGACAACACCTCCTGAAACACTTCAACGCTACTCGCACTCCCCATTCTTCAGCTCCTTCCCACTCCCGCCTCGCACGAGCATCCCACGATGGCCTACTCTCAGCCCTTCCCTCTTGCGGCCCCCACAAAACCTCAGCAGGCAAATTATGCCCCGGATCTGGCCGTTCGGCTTATCTGCCCAGAGTGCAAAGATCCGAACCCGAATATCATCGAAGAGTTTGGCAGTGGCGACCTCGTGTGCGGTGGGTGTGGCTTGGTCCTCGGTGATCGTGTCGTAGATACACGCAGCGAGTGGCGGGTACGTCGACTCAATCTGTCTTTCTCGTTCCGTTTGTGATCAAACGGTCGAATTAGACGTTTGCGAATGACGAGGGAGACGACCCATCGCGTGTGGGTGCCGCGTCAGACCCCCTTATGGATGGGATTGAGCAGCTGGACACCATCATCAGTTTCCGTGATGGCGGGTCGGGAATAGCGCGAGAGCTGCAGCGCGCTGCGTCGCGCTCTCAGAGCTCCCGCTCGGAGCGTAATCTTCTTTCCGCCTTCCGCGACATCTCCAGCTGGTGCGACCAGTTTTCCCTTCCCAAAACCATCAGCGACATCGCCAAGCAGCTCTACAAGCGCTCGGACGAGGAAAAACTGTTGCGCGGAAAGCCGCTCGACGCGGTCATCGCTGCGTGCATTTTTATCGCGTGCCGACAAGCGCACGTTCCCCGCACGTTCCGGGAGATCTGTAATCTCACGCACGTATCGAAGAAGGTGCTCGGCCAGTGCTACAAGGCGCTGGAGCAGGCGTTCAACCTCACCCCTGGTGCGTCGGCACATCACTCGAGCACGCCGGCCATCTCGACCGGGCCCGAGGACCTGCTCGTGCGCTACTGCAACCACCTGGACCTGCCACCGAATGTGCAGGCGATTTGCAAGGATATCATCGTGGAGGCACGTAATCATGGCATTGCGGACGGACGCAGCCCCGTGTCCATCGCTGGGGGGGCCATTTACTTCACGTGCCACCTGCTGGGCAAGGCGAAATCGGCGAGAGATATCAGCTCGGTCGCCGGTGTCAGCGAAGGGACTATCAAGCTGGTATACCGGCTGTACTACGCGGAGAAGGAGAAGTTGGTGAAGCAGGAATGGATCAAGGGCGGCAAGGCGAGCTTGGCTCGCTTGCCTGTAGACCAGTCGGCGAAATAGGACAGCATGGAATTTTCTGTAGGGGGGGTTTGTAGACTAGCTCATGGTATAATGATAGCCGCCGTAGGTCAGTGTAAGTTTCTTATGACTATGACTGTCCTTCTTCACATGTATCCCTCCTTCTGAATAAAACCATCGTTTAGTTCTCGCCTGAATATCACCCTGAATGGTTCCTAAAGGTGCACTGCGCCTCGGTAACACTGCGCTCTATCGACGCGCGATCATCGTCACAGCTGTATCAACAAAATAGGCAGCCGAGGAGCACCAAATCACCCCAGGCGCTGGCCTCATCGGCATTTGCGGCAATGAAGCCTTATCCGGTCCTTGACAGACGACATAAATGATGCATACCTATTCACAAATAGGGTTTGTTTCGAGACACAATCGGCCATGTGTACTGATGTGGGTCAATAAACACGACCGCCGTGTGGGGTGCAGCCGAGTGACATACGCTGACTCGCAAGGATGTTGATGCACGGTTTGAACAGCCAGCGCGGGGTTTTGACTCAGCTCGGAACGGGCTTCAACGGGTGCAGAGGGACGGACCCGCGATCAGTAAAGACCGCATCGTACACGCCCCCTTTCGTCGAGGCAAGAGATCTGCCTGGATGCGGAGATTCGTTCGGCGCAAACCCTGCCCCAGACGATGTGCTCCTGGAGGCCATATGGGCCTGTGCGCCCATTCTGTAGCAGCTGGTGATCCGACGTAGGGGTGCGATGTGTAACTCAGGCCTGCAGGTTTCTCCGAAGAGGAGCATCACTCGCAGAGCCGAGTCGTGCGGATGTAAGAGCTTTCTCGCAACAGCAGGTGGATTCATGACCATGCTTGGAAATACTGCATTACGCACAGCCGCATAAGGCTATCAATGACAACAACACTGCACACCACCATCGGGTACACTGACGAAAGTCAATAGAAACGATCACACACGTAGATAAGCAAGAGGCAAAAAAAAAGGGGGGGGGGGGGGGGCCC
>CVKZ01000003.1:319088-338516 GCA_001457955.1 Heterobasidion annosum
GGATGACCACGAGATCAGACTCTTCTGAGGTCAAGAGCTCACATTGCATCGCGAGAGGTCAGACACGTCCGCGAGGAGACCCTCCATGTTGGAGCAAAGCTGGCGTGTGACCGTCTGCGTGTTTGTTCTCCAGCCGCTTGTGCACTACCAATGCACGGGCAGCATTCTGCAGCCGCTGGCGCTCGTTCTTGGCCACCCGCGCTTTGCGCGCATCGCGGGTCTCTTTTGAGGGGTTGTGGTCAGCCTCTGTCAGAGGAAAGGCGGCCAGTCAGAAGCGGTCAATGCAGGTGCTGGGGGTAGAGAAAGCTAGAAGCCGGGAAAAGGGAGATCATGCGCACCGGCGTTGGCTGGGACCTCCGAGAGCCACTGCGTCTCCGCCTCGCGGTTCTTTCCGTTCCACCCCCAGCGGTTGACCCAGTCCTGCTTCTCCTCGTCCCAGACCTTCTTGTCGCGCTTCGTCTTGGAGATGCCCTTCGCCTGCGCGAAGCGCTCCCACTTGGTCATGGGTTTTGGTTTGGGGAGCGGCTTCGCGCGCGGGAGCTGCGTCGTCGGGGTGGGGAGCTTTGCGAGGGGGCCATCAGTGGAGGATTGGGTGGGCAGGGAGAAGAGGGCGCCGAGGAGGACTTGGATGCCGTCGCGCGCGGTGGATTGGAGGAAGTCCTCGAGGTTCTCGCTGTGTATGATGTTAGCTTTGCAGAGACGGCATATTAGCAATATATTTACTTGTAGCTCTCCGCATCTATTGGGTTGAGATCCGTGACTGTTAAGAAGCCGACGTCGACTTCGAGGGGGATGTCTTTTTCGACAGTCACGGCCTTGCTGATATTGCGAAGATATGAGTGGACGATTTTTTGTCTGGGCCTGGGTTTTTGACTCACTGTTTTGCTGCCTGAGAGGCGAGGATGTCTGAGACATCCATCGTGAAGTAAAAGTGTTGGTGGGTACAGAGGACGGCGATGGCGAGAGCTCCTCGAAGACGAAGAAGCTATGGACGCCCAATGGGGTCATCACGTGCTTCAGTGTTACGTACCTGTTCTGCGGTGTTTAGCGCCGACAGCGTTTTGATCTCTCTCTCTCTCCTCGGATTTGATGCTCCAGGATGCTCCCCTCGCCATACCGCCTTTCTTCCAAGATTTTGTTCTGGATCTGAGACACGTCACCTGGCCCTGAAACCGCTCTGAAATCAGCTCGCCCCGGTTTGACTGCAGCATCTTCGCGATAGCTGGATCCAGGTCGGAATGCCTTGCAACCCCACGAAAATCAGGATTGCGCGCAGGTCTCGATCATTCCCCGTCGATACCGCCAAGCGCCCTCATGCGTGCGTGATCAACTGCAGCAGTGCGTTTCGAGTCAACCTTGTGCGCGAGGCTGCGTGTTTCAACCACTGCTATGTACTCCCGACGGACGTGCCAGCTGGCGGACGGTGCTGGATGGAGCTGTCGTGCTGTCGCCAATTGCCTGATTCCCGTCGCCTCGGTTCGACCAGTTGTGAGATAGCCATCCGCCGAACAATCTCTTTCATCAGTGTTTCTCCTCTGCGTTTAAAACGCTAGCCCTGTTCCGCCTGCAGATGTCGCTTCGAGCACGCATTTTTCTCAGTGGGGTTTCACAGCATTCATACAGATCGATCTCCGGTCAGCTTTCATCGCTGCAGCTCTTGTCGTGCCCCGTACGTGGTCTCGGCCCCTTTTCCGAGTGCTGCAGATGGCTTTCTCTCGGTACATGACCTCAGTATGCTCTCACGGAATCCGGCTGTGGTTCTGTCATCTGCTCCGTGATACATACTTACAGAACGCATGGCGGGCCGAAATTTCCCCTCATAGCTGCCGATACTGTTGTAATGACGATATCGATACAATAAATAGAACGGTATTAGCAGCTCCTGCTTGATTAGTGCGGTGGTGGGCGTTGAGAGGCGTCGAATGATCGACAGACTAAAAGTAGTAACATCATTTCATCCTATCTTCGTCCTTCCGGGTCTTCCCCATGCGTCGCGTTCCATGTATTGTTTTGCACCATAATTGCGCAGCCGTCTCTATCAGCTTCTATCTGTTCGGCCGTAATATCGCAGGGACTTATAACGCAGCCCTGCAGAGCACGCGCGCGTTGCGAGACTCGGTGTGCAGGTTGCCGTGGCGCACATGGCGAGCGCTGGGAGCGCTCCTTCATGTGTGTGTACGGGGACGGAGGCGGGTCCGCTGCGTCGGCAAGTGAAGACGGGGGCGGTCGTGCATGGAGATGAATTGTGCGCATGTGGTCGCCATTCTTCTATATTCCCATCACTCCCAGAAGACCATCCGTCCCCCTCATAAAAGCCCACCCGCGCCGTCGCTGCCCTCCAGCAGCAGCAGCCCTCGCCATGCTCGTCCTCCCCGCCATCATCCTCGCGGCCCTCGCCCACGCCACCCCACACAACACCCCGCGCCTCAAGGAGCGCGTCCCCGTCCCCCGCAACTGGGTCCGCCTCGCCGAGGCCCCCGCGGGCCACACCATCGCCCTCCGCATCGCCCTCCCACAGCCAAGGTTCAGCGAGCTCGAGGCACACCTGTACGAGGTGAGCGACCCCGCGCACGCGCGCTACGGCGCGCACCTGTCCAAAGAGGACGTCGAGGCGCTCGTGCGCCCCCATGCGGAGAGCGTGGACGCCGTCGACGCATGGCTCGCGAGCCACGGGATCAAGGAGAGCGACTGCCACCGCTCGCCCGCGAAGGACTGGGTCAAGGTAGACGTGCCCGTCAGCCTGGCCGAGAAAATGCTCGACACTGTGAGTCTGTCGACTGTTGAAGAGCACCTCTCTGGTCTCGCTCGCGGGCGGCGGCTGACGCGGCTGCGGACAGAAATACCACATCTGGCAACACGCTGATGGCGACACGCTCGTCCGCACGACGAGCTACAGCCTCCCGGAGCACCTGCACGCGCACGTCGACCTCGTCCAGCCCACCACCCTCTTCAGCCGCTTCCGAAAGCACCGCTCCACCATCAGCATCTTCGAGCAAGATCAAGACGAGGCTGCACCGGCCGCGAGCGCGAAGCTGAGCGCAGCCACGGCGTCTGACCAGCTCGTCGACGCGAGCTGCAACACGAGCATCACGATCAAGTGCCTCCAGGAGATCTACAACATCGGGGACTACGTCGCGAACGGGACGAACGGGAACGCGATCGGGCTCACGGGGTACCTGGAGCAGTTCGCGAACATCGCGGACCTGCAGAAGTTCTTCACCGCGCAGCGCCCCGACGCGGTCAACTCGACGTTCGAGACGATCTTGATCAACGGTGCGTGCTTCGCCTGCGCGCGAGCCCGCGCGTTCGATTGAACGGGACCGGTCGGCAGGTGGACAGAATGATCAAAATGTCTCGCTCGCGGGCGTCGAAGCCAACCTCGACACCCAGTTCGCGTTCGGCCTCGCGTTCCCCACGCCCGGCACGTTCTGGTCGACCGGCGGCAGCCCGCCCTTCATCCCAGACGAGAACACGCCCACGGACACGAACGAGCCATATATCGACGTGCGTCTTAGCAACTCCTTGTTCCACCACCAATGCTGACGCGCATGTGCGCGTGTAGTGGTTGTCGTTCGTGCTTAACCAGACCACCCTCCCGCAAAGTATCTCGACGTCGTATGGCGATGACGAGCAGACAGGTAACGCCGAATTTCAATTGTCGTCCCTAAGCAACCGCACTGACGCGCTCTGCGTTCTACAGTCCCGCAGAGCTACGCCGAGCGCGCATGCCAGGAGTTCGCCCAGCTCGGTAATCGTCCACGCAGCGCTTCACTCCAGCAGAGTCGGCCGTTCTGACATGCTGCGCGCGCGCGCGCTTCTTAGGTGCCCGCGGCGTGTCGCTGATGTTCAGCTCTGGCGACGGCGGCGTCGGGGACGGCGACTCGGATCCTGCGACGCAGACCTGCATCACCAACGATGGCACGAACACGACGCGCTTCCTGCCCAGCTTCCCCGCGAGCTGTCCCTTGTGCGTGGGCCCCCGCAGTCTCTTGTTGTGTTTGACCTGACGCTGGCGACGTTCGTGCGCGCAGCGTGACTGCTGTTGGTGGGACGCAGCATTTCCCCGAGGTCGCGGTGTCGCGATTCTTCTCTGGTGGCGGGTTCAGCGACTATGTGAGCACGCTCGAGTGTATGTTTGTATCTTTGGGGAGTGTCTCATCTACGATGCATCTTTTTCCTTTCTTGTAGTTCGCTCGCCCTGCGTACCAAGAGGCGGCGGTCTCGCAGTATCTCGCAACACTCCCTGAAGGCACCTTCGCAGGACTGTTCAACTCGTACGCACCCTTCCCATTTCGCAGCTTCCATTCGCGTTCTTACCCCACGATCTAATCAACAGGAGCGGACGTGTACGTCACGCCCGCCGTCTCCCAATTCGATGAACATTGACTGATAGATGGTCTTACCTCACCCGGCGATCTACCCCGCAGGCCTACCCTGACGTCGCCGCGCAGGGCGACTTTTTCCTGATCTTCTTCCAGGGCCAGACGGGCCACGTCGGTGGGACGTCGGCGTCCTCGCCGACGTTCGCGGGCGTCGTCGCGCTGCTCAACGACGTGCGGATCAACGCGGGGCTCCCGCCGCTTGGGTTCTTGAACCCGCTGCTGTACAGCGTCGGCGTGGCCGGCCTGAACGATATCACGGTCGGGAACAACGCGGGATGTGGGACGGAGGGATTCAATGTGCGTTGCGTCTGCTGTGTGTTTTGTTGGCGCGGACGCTGACGTTGCATGCTGATTTGCTTCGTTGTTGCAGGCGTCGACGGGATGGGATCCTGTGACTGGGCTCGGGACGCCGAACTTTGGAAAGCTGAAGGACATCGTGCTGGCTGCATGAGTCGGCCGTGTTCGTGTAGCGTTGTACTGACCGAGATGCCACCACTACCGGCATCGTTTAACATACTAGGGATGTATCGATCACTGGCGGCGGAGGAGGACGGATGGAGTAAATTTATTGGGGATTTCTTTTTGTTTGTTCTGTTGGTGCGTTGGGCGCTCATGGTGCTTCGTGATGGCGACTTTGAGGGTCGTCACCGGCCGCGACCCGCCGGCCTCGGCGGATTTGCGCTGCATTTATGGGTGATTTTCCTGGATTTACCTAGTTGGTTGCATAGGAGGGTACTCGCCGCTGAAGGTGCTCGTGGGCATTCGACGTGTTCGCTGAGCGTGCGAATGCGATGTGTCAATATTGCCTCGATGGGGCGATCGTATTGCCCGAGACTCGAGTGATAGAAATTGGAAGCTCCGCGCGGTGACCTGCGCCGTCATAACATCAACAATTGATGGGCGGTACGTTCATCTAGCGGAGTATATGCGGCTGGGCGCGACCCTGCTTGGCTGGAGTCAGATGGCTTGAAAAGCAAGGGACGGTGAGCGCATGCACGCAGCTGGGTAAGTGCGACTGGCGGGATTACGCTGGCGATACTGACGAGCGTGGGTGTGAGCAAGTCGCGAGCGAAGCGATAAATGGCGCGGGAGTGTTCCTGGACAGAGAACCCGCGTGCATATGCTTCGCCGTTTGTAATGGCAGTGCGGGGTATATAAGAACGCGTCGGCTCGCGTCCGAGGGCCCACACGGTCCTGCTCGTCCGCAGCGCCCGCGTTCACGACGATGCTCGCGCTCTCCCCCATCCCCGTCCTGCTCGCCCTCGCTGCCCTCTCCGCCGCAGCCCCGCGCAGCACGCTCAAACTCAAAGAGCACATCGACGTCCCACGCAACTGGGTCCGCGTCGCCGACGCCCCCGCGGAGCACACGATCGCGCTGCGCATCGCGCTCCCGCAGAGCAACTTCGACGCGCTCGAGGCGCACCTGTACGAGGCGAGCGACCCCGACCACGCGCGCTACGGCCAGCACCTGTCCAAGGAAGAGGTCGAGCGCCTCGTCGCGCCCCGCCCTGAGAGCCTCGCCGCCGTGCAGGAATGGCTCGCCGGGCACGGCATCCCCAAGAGCGCGTGCACGCACTCGCCGGCGAAGGACTGGGTCAAGGTGGACGTCCCCGTGAGCAAGGCCGAGGCGATGCTCGACACCGTGAGTGCCGTTCCCCTGCTTGAGCGTGCGCGCGCGTGATCCCGTGACGCGACGCGCGCCGTGTAGAAATACCACGTCTGGCAGCACACCGTCGACGGCGACGTCCTCGTCCGCACCACCAGCTACAGCCTCCCCGAGCACCTCCACGCCCATGTCGAGCTCATCCAGCCCACCACCATGTTCGGCCGCTTCCGCAGCGCCCGCTCGCTCATCAGCATCATCGAAGACGCCCCGGAGTCCGATGCCTTGAAGAGCCACGTCAAGATCGTCGACCCCGCCTCTGGCACGTCCGTCGACGCGAGCTGCAACCAGACCATCACGATCTCCTGCATCCAGCAGCTCTACAACGTCGTCGGCTACGTGCCCCAGGCTACCAAAGTGAACAAAATCGGCATCACGGGCTACTTGGAGCAGTATGCCAACTTTGCGGATCTCAAGAGCTTCTACAAAGACCAGCGCCCCGAGGCTGTCAACTCGACGTTCAAGGTCGAGTTGATCAACGGTGCGTAATCGTTTCCTGTCCATATATGCGCTGGCTGATGCGGGAATCAGGCGGCTTGGACAACCAGACTCTGTCCGCAGCTGGTGACGAGGCCAACTTGGACGTCCAGTTCGCGTACGGTATCTCCTTCCCTACCCCGGGAACGTTCTGGTCCACTGGCGGCCGCCCGCCGTTCAAAGCTGACACGGGCACACCCACCGACACCAACGAGCCCTACACCGAGGTGTGCCCGGCCCGCGTTCCTCCGCCTTGCCCGCACCCGTTGACGCGTTCGCGATTTTAGTGGCTCGATTTCGTGCTATCGCACCCGGACCTCCCTCAGACCGTGTCCACCTCTTACGGCGATGACGAGCAGACAGGTGAGCATGAGAGATTCTTTTCCTCGTAGAGCCGACCGGAATCTCACATTCTTTTTGCTGCCGCACAGTCCCTAAGAGCTTTGCCGAGCGTGCCTGCAAAGGCTTCGCCCAACTCGGTGCGTCTCCCACCACGGCCATATGCGCCTGTGGGACTTGGATTCTAATCGTGCATCGCCGTGGCCGCATATAGGCGCCCGTGGTACCTCTCTGATGTTCAGCTCTGGCGATGGCGGTGTCGGCGACGGAGACTCTAACCCTGCGACGCAGTCTTGCTTCACCAACGACGGAAAGAACGCCACGAAGTTCATCCCTCTGTTCCCCGCCACCTGTCCCTTGTACGTCGGACCTGCCCTTTCACTCTATAGCCAACATGACATGCTCATCGTGTGTGGGCAGCGTCACTGCCGTCGGGGGGACCCAACATTTCCCTGAGGTCGCGGTATCTCGCTTCTTTTCTGGGGGTGGTTTCAGCAACTACGTGCGTGCGTTCGTGTGTGCGCGTGTGCTCTGTCTGATCAGCCGTGCAGTTCTCGCGCCCCGCGTTCCAAGAGAAGGCCGTGGCGGGCTACCTTTCTGCGCTCCCCAAGGGCACCTACAAGGGTCTCTTCAACCCGTGAGTCCTCCCATCCATCCATACCTCGCTCAAGGCTCACCAAAAATCCACCAACAGCGCCGGTCGCGTAAGCCCCCTTGACGCTTCCTCCTCGAGCTTTCGAACCTGACCCCCACTCGCGCAGGGCATCCCGGACGTCGCCGCGCAAGGCGACTTCTTCCGCATCTTCCTCTCTGGCAAGGCCGTCCTCATCGGCGGCACGTCCGCGTCCTCGCCTACTTTCGCCGGCGTCGTCGCGCTCCTGAACGACGCGCGCCTCGCGCGCGGCCTGCCGTCGCTCGGCTGGCTCAATCCCCTGTTGTACAGTAAGGGCGTCGCCGGGCTCAACGATATCACTGTTGGGCATAATTCGGGCTGTGGGACTACTGGGTTTAACGTGAGTGGTTCATCTGTGTGTCGTGTGTCCTTGTGCCCGCGAGAGCGAAGGCTGAGTCGATGCCGATGATGTTGTTGATACTGATGATGATGTCTGGCGCGCGTAGGTGACGAAGGGGTGGGACCCGGTGACCGGCCTCGGCACGCCCAACTTTGGCAAGCTGAAGGATATTGTGCTGTCGGTCTAGCAGTTGTTGTAAAAAACCGCACCTGTGCTTTTGCTGTCTATTTTTTGTTTTGGCCGTGGGCGGACGTGGAGGAAAAGTTGTTGTATTATTGATGCTTCGCGCTCCTAGTTGTGAACGTGAGGCGTGTGAGTGTTTTCTTGGTGCGTGTGATAGGGACGGTGTTGGGCTTTCGTGGTGCGGGATGGCGCTCGCTGTGTGGCAGGCTCGATGGAGTGCTGCAAGGCCGTCGGGCTGTCGCTTGACAGTAACGATCACAGAATGTCTCTCGAACGCTCAGCGCACGTCATAGCATATTCTCCCGCTTCCTCACCATGGTACGCACAGGCTCTTCGATCGACGACGGCGGCTGCGCTAGTTCCTTCACACGATTTTTCGCGAATAGCTAAGGCAGTACGCCACGCCTTCGTCCCGCAAACTAACAAACGCGCATCTGCGCTTGGGTCGAGGCGAGGACTTCGGGTC
This sequence comes from Heterobasidion annosum, assembly GCA_001457955.1. Lineage (NCBI taxonomy): Eukaryota > Fungi > Basidiomycota > Agaricomycetes > Russulales > Bondarzewiaceae > Heterobasidion > Heterobasidion annosum. Next base: position 327,612 of record CVKZ01000003.1, read on the forward strand.
AGGACTCCTTGCCGAGAAATGCGATGTCGCTTGGAGATGGCGTCGGGGCTGGGTCTACAGCCAGAGGACACCTCTTGCGCCGTCGTGCGGGTAGGGCACACTTGTTATCTGAAACTTCATCGATTTCAATTCGACGTGAGCTAATTTGAGCCAGCTTGGACGCCGTTCCGCCTAAAAAAATGAGTTCGCAGGTTCGTCTTGTGCTAACGTTCACTCCTTTCATCGCCATTTTCTCGTCTTCTGACTTGGCCTCTTTGTTCTAGATATTGATCATCGATGCGAATATGCTGGTTCAAAGCTTGGAAGGCGATGAGCCTCTAGTGCCAACCAAGGAGAGTCTAAGACCTCTAGTATGAGAATAGTTGTCATTCATTGTGGGTATGAAGTGGTGGCACAGGTCTTGCACGCTTGGTTATCTCATTTGCTCAACACTGGGGCTCCTTTCTTTGGAACAATTATATTCGCGCTTTGGGACGTGTTTCGCCAAGCGCTTATAACTTGAAGGACTCCTTGGCGGACGTACAGCTTCTGCCACAGATGCCCGCATTGAACGCCACCTAGACGAAACAATCTTGTGTTCAGCCACTGGTACCTTCCTAGCCTTGCGCACTTCGTTCGAGCGCGACAATTAGCTGTTCACGTTTTTGGAACAAGCGTGATTCGGTGAGTGTGGTGTTCCAAGTTGTCGACAGATTGTGACTTTTGCTGTGTAGCTTTGCCTTTTGTTGCCTCTTGAGTGTGGCAGTAATTCAGGGCATGAAGGCGTTGTCCACGCGCCTCCAAACGCTTTGTTGTACCACCGTGGCGAATGTGGCTTCGCTTCGACGGGTTGCTCATATATAAGGGCACGCTCAGCACCCTTCCTCATCTCACTGCCGGTTATTCCTTACCCACCACCACCGAGTTCTTCCCCTTCCCAAGTCATTGCTCTCGATGTTTCCCTACAAGACTCTGTATATCCTAGCCCTTGTAGCGATCACCAATGCCGTGCCTATCACTGTTCACAACTATGCGTTCGTAGCCGTCTCTCGTCGTGTTTACTGCGTTCTGACCGTTTGATCCGCGTCGCGCAGCCTGACGCCCACTTCCCCGCCCGCATGCGTCGCCAAGGCTTCGCAGTCGCTCTCTGCCACTCCCACTAGCATTGCGGTACCCCAGAGCACTGGTGCTTCTGACGACTGTTCTGGCGACGACGATGACGATGGAGCGTACAACACCCCGATTTCTGGATACTATGCGAGGAACACCGTTGGCTTGTCCCGCATTCCCAAATTCGATATAACCGTCGACAATGTGATCAAACACCTGCAGGGGAGCCCCGTCGTGCGGGCGCATCTCTTGCGTCGCGCCCACAAGGTGATAATCACACGCATCGCTCAACCAGACCTTCCCCAGGTTGCGCAGGAGTGGCAGGACCTCTGCGTACGTCCCCCGTATCTCGTATCCTCTATGCCACTGATCTCTTCCCATTCCAGCTCGCCAGCGGCGGCGACATCTTCACTAACGATCCTTGCGTGAAACTGGCCGGCGAAGACGGCATCAACGCTTTGCTCGCCGGCGACGACCCGTGCGCCCAACAGGTGAGCATCCTCGTGTTCTGCGCGGAGCCCAAAAGTCGCTGAACACGACGTCGTCTGCAGGACAACGCCGACGCTATGATCGACTTTGCGAACTCCGCAAACATCACGAACCGCGACGCGCTCGTCGCGAACGCCGTGGCTTACCGCAAGCATCCGCGGAACGCGCTCAACATCAACGGCATCGTGCCGTCCACCCCGTTCTGCCAGAAGGCACCTAGGAACCCCGAACTCCAGGGTCTCGTCAACGCTCAGCTCGATGGCGTCGACCTCGGTTTGTTTGGTGGGCCGAAGTTCCCCATCGTGGCTTTCGGAGCGAGTAAGCCGCTTTTATCGTGATGCGCGTGTGCTCTCATCTGACCGTCATTGAAACTATAGGTGGCACTTGTCCTTTCGGTCAGACGCCGGACGTCTCCACCTGTTCCTGCAACTGAGCGCTGAGCGCTGTGCGCCGAAGTGGTTAGCCTTGTCGATAGTCCTTCTTTTAGTTTATTGTGACAATCTCAGCATTGGGGTTCGAACGTTCATTGAGTATTGAGTCAAATGTGTGACGCGTGCCCAAGAATATTCGTCGACACTGGCTGGGATGGTCGTATATATGAGCGATCTCGTCCACCTTGCAGCAAGATGCTCATGCGCCCACGTTCCTTGTGAAGTGAACAACAGTGATGGCCGTATTGACTGGAATTTCTCCCCAGTTTGAATAGCACCGCTGATGTGCCTATGTAAGAATACACTGCAATGTAGTGTGCCCGGGTGTCGAGAGAGAAATCTCCAAGAAGTTGAACCTCACTCTTCATCATCCGTTTGGGTTGATCCAATACAGAGACCTGCGCCAATAAACCTGAAGCCTCATATGTCAACGACGACACTCACAGAGGATGTACGTATCAATCCAATTATCATCGAGCGCGCCGACCCAGTAGAGTAAATATCCAGCATCTGCCACACGGTCATACAGCACCTGCTCAACCATCCTCAGCACCGCTCCCACTACCATTGCTAGTCCCGTTCCCGCCGTTCCCGGCGCCGTTCGTCTTTCCCACAGTCGCCCTCGCAGCGGCCGCGCTCGCGCCGGGGCGGTCCTTCGAGCTCAACAAGCTCTGGAAGAAGTTCTGCAGCACCTCATGCTGCGTCTGCCCACCCGTCGGGCTCGGGCTGCCAGGCAGGTTCGGAGACGTAGGCGATCGCCCCGGCCCTACGGACGCCGTGAGCGATCCAGCACCACGCTCGGCACGCGGCGCCGGCCGGCCGGACGCCTTGCGTACGGGCTCGGGCGCTTGCGCGCCGGCGCCGCCCTCCATCTCGTTGAGCGCGCGCTCGACGTTGGGCATGCTGAACGAGCTGCTGCCGAGTGGGCCGACGATGCCAGCGCCGGAGGACTCGGTCGGGTTGCGGAACATCCCGCGCGGGTCGCGGTCCGGCTTCTTGGAGTTCTCGTCGTAGTTCTTCGCGAGGAAGGCTTGTTCGGGGATCGGGTTGTTGAATGGAGGGAGCGGGGGAGGCTGGAGATAGCGTGTGATAATAAGATGAAGATGAAAAATTGAAAAATAAAATTAAAAAACATGATGCACACCTTGATGCCTTGATCAGGGACGAGGATCGTGTACATCTTCCGCGCGCCTGGCTCATCGTAAGATTCATCGTTGGTGGCGTCCAGGTCGCGCTCCCAAGCTTCGCCCCAGCCTTTGGCGTCGAATCCATCTCGTAGGACGCCAATCTTTCCCCAGCTGTCCCAACCTGCGGGTACGACAATGCGGTCACGGTCCAATGTGTTCGGCTTGTGTTGAAAGGGGAAAGGGTTGCGGGCAGGAGCGGCGGGTTCTGTCGGTGATGGTATGCCTGGTGAGGGCGCTGGGGGTATAAAGAGAAGGTGGAGGGCGTATTGGCGGAGGACCTGCAGGGTCGTTGGTTGCTGTGTCGAGTAAAAGAGTGAGGCTCCGTCTGAGCAAGGATATATAGATTAGGGACGTTGTTTAGATAGACGCGCAGCACTCACATTTTAGACATATTGTTCGTAGGATCTGCATCACGCCGTCTGTCCTCTCTTCCCACTCTCCGCCCTTCCCCTTGACCATACCACCCATGCCAGAGGCCCCTGCTACGAGATCATTATTGTCGTCTATTAGGTCGGCCTTCGCACATGTCACGATGATAGGTATGCCGGCCGAGTTATGGGTAAATGTGCCGGATCCAAGAGGTAGCATCGTTTGTATTGTAGATGTTGCTGGAATAGGGTCGGAGCTTGGCTCTGTGTAGTGCTGGAGATGCGTTTGCACTTGGAAGAAACGTCAGCATGGGCTACGACGCGAAGATGTGTTGTACGAAATGGTGCTGCGCTATCGGTGATAGGATGTCCGCCCTTTCGAAATGCTCGGGAAACTAAAGAAGCACAGAAGCACTATCTACAACGTCGACGGCGAGTTGAGAAGATTTCCGAGAGCGAGTACTCATGGTGGGGCCAGCGAGAACCGCGGGCATGTGAAACAATGCGAAGGAAGTACATCGCCAGCCATTTTCTTCACAAGCCATCTATCCTGAACAGTTTGAGGAAATGAGAGATATCACTCACAGCGTTCCCGGTTCTCCTCGCGAGCGATCTCGAGCTCTCGCGCGCCGTCGCCTTGGGCCCACTGCTCAACCCAGCTGAGCCAAGTATGCAGCTCATCGACAAATGTCCAAGGACGCGTCCAATCGAGGACGATCATGATGATGGTATGAGGTAGTGACACGCGCGGGGGCAAGAAGTGAGGTATTAGGGAGGTGTATGCCGGCGCAGAGGATGGGACGGTATAGACAGAGAGGCGGGCGATCGTATCTGTGGTTACAATACACTCATGTGAGAATCAAACGTCGCGTGCGCCTGAGATGGTTGCATGGGTTCAATGCGAGGTATAAGATAGTGTTGAGGCGCAGCGAGACGCGCCTCTACCGTCGATACTCGCAGGGCCAAGCAGTGCCGCACTCGGCGACTCACCTTCGTCAGCGTCGTCCCGCACATCCGCCCAGTCATATCCGAGCGCGAAATCGGTCGCCGCGTCGTCCTTGCCCCCATCCGCGGGCGGTTTCTGTAAGAGCGCGTTTGCTAGCGTCGACTTGCCCGAAGACGGTTGGCCGAGGAGCAGAATTTGTTTGGAAGGGATCGAACGCGTTGAGGACACAGAGTCGAGGATAGATGACCAGAGATCCTGTGGGGGTGCCTCGGGCGTTGAGGAGCGTGAGTCGTCGTCCATGGTGGATGCGTCGAGCGTCGGGAACGCTGTTCACGGTCTACTACGACGATTGTAGTCGCACCTTTCGGAGCTTGAAATGATACTGATCATGCCGCTTCACCTCGACGATCTAATCAGCCAACGTTCACCACGGCGTCCACAAAGAACCTCGTCGGGCGCGTGCCCACCTACAGAGAAACTATAATGGCATCCGCCGTCATGGTCCCCGTCCATAACCTTTTGGAGTCTCCGAACACGCGCACCATCGAGATATTTGACTGGTCTATCACGGCCTCCGCGAGCCCCATCTCCAATGCCGCCGAGTGCGACGCGCTGCAAGCAGCCCTGGGCTTCCCGCTTCCAGAAATGACGTTCGGATCGAACAAGCTGGAGCTTGAGCACCGCCCGTCTGGATGGAAGTACGTGTTTGAGACGGAGCAGGCGTTGAAGGGCGTGAAGAATGGAGAGCTTGGAGAAGGCGATGGCGGCGTCAAGGTGGGCTACGCGGATGCGTGGTTGCAGAGCCGGTGAGTACGTGTGCGGCGATGATCTACTTTTTGGCATTGTTTGCACGATACGAGTGCTGACTTCAGGACGGACCCAAATTCACAACTACCGCTTCCCAAGACGGTGCCCACAAAACCGTACGACTGGACGTATACCACGACGTATGCGGGTCACTCAGAGGGCGCATCATCGAGCGAAGTCGCTTGGAAGGAGGAGGATCTAGAGAACACGGCCCATGGAATACCCATCGCTGAACTGACCCGACCCGACCCGATCCTGTTCTACGCAGAGATCCCCCTCTTCGAGGACGAGTTGCACGATAACGGCGCATCACATTTTCTCGTCAGAATAGTAAGTACGTCTTTCTCCCTGCTTCCTGCCATCTAAACCTGAATGCGTTGCTTTCCAGCGCGTCATGCCGACCTGCATCTTCATCCTCTCCCGCTTCATCCTCCGCGTGGACAACGTTCTCTTTAGAACGTACGACACGAGGATCTATCACTCGTTTTCCTCTTCCCCTCCTCTGCTAGTGCGGGAATGCAGTGGCTGGGAAGCACCGTACGATCGGGTCAAACGGGTACGTGGGATGAGTTTCACCACTGCCAGATTAGGAATGTTTCTAACCTGACTTGTGGGCCGCAAAGCTCCTCCCGCGGCGGGATGACTTGACGCCTCTCACGGATCCCAACTTCGTGGGGAAGGTGCTCTCTGGGATGCCAAAAGAGACATCGCAGGAGCTTGGGGCCGGCACAAAATGGAGAGGATTGGGAACGAAGTTGGAAGTCGCGGCGTTGGTGGCAGCGAAGACGCCAAGTTCTGAAAGTGAGTCGATGTCTGGATCTCGCGTCATGTTGACTCAAGATTGACTGCTGGACCTTGACTCTCAGCTGTTAGTGTATGAGAAGCCCACTGGCTGCATGCGTTGTACTGCGTTGTTTGTGTCGACCTTGGCCTGTGCTACGGCCTGTGCTACTAGTGTAGATTTAGCGACGTGCAGTGCGTTCGCTGTGCTATGATCACGTATCGGACGCAAGAATGGTCGGGGCTGCTCAGCCACAACAGCCGCGCCACTGTCGTCGCACCAAACGCCAAACACGGCATAAATAGAAGCGCGTCTAGTCGCACCGTTTACTTACACAACCGCCGTACACACTCCCTTGCACACATTCCTCCTCCCCCGCCGCGTCCACAATCAAAATATACGTTTTCTGCGATCTCACAATGGGGAAATGGTCCGTTGCACGCACTCACTGCCTCCGCAAATCTGACCAGCGAACCCGACATGTCTTGGCATCAATAGGACAGCGGATTACTTCGACGACGTCCTCGGGTCCAAAATGAAGAGCTTGGTGTACGCATCGCATGCAGGGCTTGCCTCACTGTGATCAGCACGAATCACTGACTTGTCTTGCTTGGTACCGTTCTCGTCGCGCAGTCAAGGCGCCGTCAAGCGGTCAAAGCTGGAGAAGGCGGAGCCTACCATCAGCTATGAGACGTTCGTGGAGGACCTCGATCCAGGAGACTCGTTCACCACTTCTTTGATAGAAATCTTGGTGAAGGTGCGTGCATCTTACCAGTCAGATCACGGTGGACCGCTCATCCACCAGGTCCGTTCGCAGGAGCTCAGCGAGCGCCGGCAACGACACACAATCGCGGACAAGCGTCTCATCTCGGATCGCACTTCGAAAAGCTTGCACATGCTCACCGTTCCTCAACGCATCTATCGAGACCGAGGCGGTATGCGTGGTTTGATGAGCCGCCGTTCGCTGAATTTAGCGGAATATCTAGCGGTGCCGCCGGAAGAGATGGACGTGGACGACGACAACGATAGCCTGGACAGTGTCCTGGATCTGCCGGGAGCCGTGGAGGGTGCGAGAATGAATGCGGAGCTTTATGATGCGTATTCAGTGGTGCCACCACACGGTGCGCTAATATTGCCATTCCTCTTTGCGTAACCTCTGATCGGCCTTGGTCGTTCAGATACTCCTTCCTCCACATCTAGAGCGCCCAGAGTGCAGCAGCATGCCATGGTCAGATTAACGGAGGACGAAATGCTGCGCGAAATGCACGCGCGATACCCGCTAACTGCACCCACGGGCCCTGCATACTCCGGCCCCACACCATCATCTGGATCAGCGTACCCCCCACGCCAGCCTACCACCCGCCGCCCACCCGTGCGCTCTCGGACGGTCGACTTCAACGACTTCACGTCTCGCCGCCGCTCCAGCACTCGGGAGAACACCGCAGGCGCCGACGAGACGTCCAGCTCGCGACCCGCAGACGGCAGTGCGCAGGCATCCGGAGAACGGAGGGGCTTGCTTTCATCGCTCTCGAACCCATCTGCATCTGTTGGGAACGTGCCCCGGCGCTTCTTCCAGCCCTTTCGGCGACCGGAGATGAGCATACCGTGGACGATGTCGCCCGAGCCGGTAGAGCATCCCCATCCTGCCGCGAGCCAGATGTCGAACACCGAGCGCGAGCGCACATATCTCTCGTGGCTCTCGCACACGCCCGCGCCGCAGCCACAGCCCGCCGCGCTGCGAGTGTCCCCACCATCTACGGTCGAGCATCGTGATTCCGAGTCGGACCGCGCGAGCCCGGCGCCTGAAACTGGTCCGCGGCCCGCAGCGCACCGCCTTCGCAGAGGGGGCGTGCGCCCGCCAGAGAGCCTGCTGCTGAGGCATGTACCCACGGAGTCTGGAGAACTGTATTCGCATTCGAGATATACAGTACCGCGGCCGATCCATGTGTATCCAATGGCAGACGGCGCTGCGAGCGGTGTGGAAGACCAGATTGAGTCCGAGCAGGGCGCGGTGCAAGGGTACGAGAATGCGGGAGACTACGGAGAGGACGCTTCGCGATATTCTGTAAGTGCTTCGTCCTCACCGTGGGGTTGTTGCTGGATGCTGATGCCTGACGGGTCGAACCATCAGACTTGATTGCGCTTGAAGTCTGTTGGCCGTTCTGTTCGTACCTTGGACTTTCTTCTTCTTCTCGCAATTGTGGGCACTGCTCACGATGCGCGCACCTTCCCAGTGCTTGGAATAGACCTCGCTTTGCCTGCAGCAGAATCAATCGTTTTCGTTTTATTGTCATGATACCTTTCGTGTGTATGTAGGCTATTTTTAGCTGTAGACAAACATGTTAACACTTTCTCACGCTCCCTTGAAACCTCTCGAAACAAACATACTGTAACTTACTGCTCTCGATACACTTCCTCTTCCCCACTTTCCAATACTTCATGATCAGGAAACGCGCAAGACCGCAGCACTGCGTCCGTGAGCCCTCACGCGAAGTCGAGTCGCTGCCAGCGGAGGCTGAAGCCGGTGGCGATGTCGAACGCAGTGAGAACGAGGACAACCTCCCGTATGTTCCGCAGACGCATTGCACCCCCTTTCCTCCTCGAGAAGGCTGACGCGCGTCTGAAACGAGTGATACAGTGTAGCAGAACTCATTGAGCTCCGGAAGCTTCGGAAGCTCAGGCAGGGCATCGACGTCGCGAAGCTGAACAAGGGGGACGTGAAGAAGCGGAAGAAGAAGAGGGCGAGAGAGGGCGAAGACAAGGATGGCGAGGGTGACGACGAGGATGGCGAGGGCGAGAAGGTGGAGTCTGGTCTGAGGCAAGGCGTGAAGAACGAGGACGACGAGGACATGTGAGTCGCCGTTGTGTCACGTCTAGGTGGTGTGCGGGCGCTCAACGCGAGATCAGGGATGAAGAGGACAAGGAAGCCAAAGCTCGCCGCGTCGTGCGAGCGAACAACTTCACGCAGCAAACCAATGCGCTGGATGTCGACAAGCACATGTGCGTCGTTCGCCCTATACTCTGTGCTTGGCTGTTTGGCTGACGCGAGACGGCGGTGCAGGATGGCATACATTGAGGAGAACATGAAGATGCGGCGCGGGCCGCAGAACGCGGAGACGGAGACAGGACCTACGGATCCTTCAGACGACCTGTACCGCCTGCCGGACCGCTACAAGGTCGAGAAGAAGGCGGCCGAGGAAGGGAACGTGACGAACAGTCTTGCGATGTTGACAGCCATACCTGAAGTCGACCTTGGCATGGAGTGCGTCGTCTTCCTTTGCCTTGCTTTCTTCTACCGTCCTCAACTGACCGGCGGTCCGCAGTGCGCGACTGAAGAATATCGAAGAGACGGAGAAGGCGAAGCTGATGCTGACCCAGGAGCGCAAAGGCCGCAAAAAGGCAGGCAAGAGCGATGAGGAGCACCTTTCTGCTGCACGATGTCGGTCTTTCTCTTCATGTCTTGATGAAATGAAGCTCAATGGGCGCATATAGTCTACCGGCCCAACATGCGCATGAAGTCTGACGCGGACATAATCCGAGATGCGAAGTTGGAAGCGATGGGGCTCCCCCCGGAGGAAGAGCACCATAGGCCTCACCACCAGCGGTCGCAGATGGCCACCGACGAGATGGTGAGCGGATTGCTTTCAACATCTGATGTCAAAACTAAACATCGCGCAGGTCATGGAGCGCTTTAAGAAGCGCATGCGGAAGTAGGCCACAAGGAAAGCCGGCGTTCGACACTATTTGATCTTTGTACGTTCCTGGGATATTGTATTGTGCTTTACGTTTTTCGCTGCTTCGCCGACTCAGTGCATGGGCTTCATGTCTCACTCAAGACCGTTAGACTAATCAAATTATACCAAGGTAGGTGATAGACGCAGATGACATTTCGGTTGCATACTAGACCTGGTTCTCATGTCTGACGGATGACTCGACGAAAAAATTCAACGCCATCGACGATTTGTTCTTGGCGTCCCTTGTTTTGTTTCTACGACTGACCGTCTGCCGCAGCACGCTACAAAGCAGGGCTATTGTTTCTTGAGTCAGCAGTGACAAAACCTGATGTCATCTCTCTTGCCATCAAAGACGAAGCTCTCCGTCGCCTCCGAAGTGCCCGTACTCCACCTCGGACATCTGACCACTCGACTCATGGCATCAGATTCTCTTGCTGGATTATGTGTCTCAGCCTCGGCGACTACTTGACTAGCTTTCTGTTCATTTCTGGCGCATACCATGCTGGCCATAGGCATACCGATGTGATTATTATTGATCATTTTGACAGTAGCAAATTGTCGCAAGTAATGACTTGTACGTTAGATCGCAACAACTCGCGCTCACACTAAGATACATATGGGATATCACGTAGTTCGACAAGCGAGTCGTGATTTCCTCGAAAGATAAGGCAAAGGCATGTGGTCAAGCTTCCGGGATGGGTGGATCCCTCCTCACGACGTATCCAACGGTGCGATACCAATGTGTCTAGAATCGGCACATCCGCAGGATCATGTACTCTTTTCTACCCACGATACGAGAGCGCAACTGTCTCGTACTCAAGGATGATCGGATCTGGGCAAAACGAGAGATGCCAGAGGCTCTGAGGATAACATTAATGCCAGTGGAATCTCGTCAGGGCGCTCTGTAAGGTTGACTCTCTTCAAAGATACGGATGTGCCGTCTGACAGACGTGTAGCGTCCATCACTGCTCCCCACTGGCCGCCATAGGTAAGTTGTTGTGCTGCGCTGTTCTGAGATCGTCATGAAGCACTCACATATGTGATCTGTCCGTCCTCTAGCCTCTCCCAATCTT